>JAVJIF010008077.1:0-128571 GCA_038442645.1 Agave tequilana
CCCTAAAGGCCTTGTATTTTGAAATACACCCAAAATATTTAAGGTTACTTCAAATACCCTAAAGAGACGATGATGCAAAAAGAGGTATTTCAATAATTTTGTCTCGTATTTCCAGTACTGAAAGATTTTGAGGTACGCCAAAATATAAATAAACTGGAGGGCCATATCAAAATAATACATGGTTTAAGAGTTATTTTCTTTCGCGCAATGTTTACAACAAAATACTATTGTCTTTTTTTCTTACGCTTTTTTCTCTTCTTTTGCAAATGCAAAAATTTAAATTATTTTAACCCTTCTCTGCTGCCACTAGGCCACTACTCAAGTCATTTGCTCCATAAATTTGGGCTTCTAGACATAGTGTCAGAGCCGTACTTAATAAATAATCCATAGACGCCTTCAACAGTCATAAAATTTGTCACAAGCAAAACATCAAAACATTATTATAAATGTCTGTAAGTCGTAAGCCGTGTAAGTTATAACTGGTAAACTCTTTTATAATTGTAAATGAGTTACATGCAAGTAAGTTTTACGGTATTTGATTGATAATATAAAATTATAATTGAAAAAGGTATTGTATTTTATGGTGTTTGATTGTCGTAATGTATAATTCGCAAGTGGAAAAGTTAACCACAAAATTAACTGTTTGGTGATTTAAAAATATTTAAAAATATCAATAAATACTAAAACAAAAATATTAAATATATCAAATATATTAAATTAAATAATTAAATATTAAATATGTTAAAATTTAAATTTAAAAATTAGAAAATATTAAAAATTAAATATATTAAATATTAAATGATTAAAATTTTAATCAATAATCAAAACTTATTAAATTTATATTAAATATTATAAATCTATAAATAAAGTAAGAATTAAAATTAAATGAATACATTATATTAACTAGTAACAAAAAAATTAATCTAGTAATTAAAAAGATTTAATATTAAAAATTATAAATTATTAATAAAAATTAATCTAATAATTATATTTAATCTAATAATTAAAAAATCTAATAATTTTAAAATATTAATCTATAATAAAAAATATAAATCTAATTACAATTAAGTGTCTGAAATACAGATTTGCGTGGCCACAAAATTAACAGTGTGTGTTGCAAGTGAGCTGTGAGTGAAATTTTCAAAACCACAAAATTAATTATTTGTGTTGCAAAGTTGTAACGGTCCCAGTTAAAATTTTCCATTTCAACCACAATTATCTTAATAATCCAAGCGTGGGACCCAACGCGATATAATACTTCCATTTCTAACATCAGAAAACTACACTATACATCAAAAAGTTCACTAAGATAACATGTATGATCTAATCATGACTTACCATGCCAACACATATGGTTCGATAACCCGTTACGAATACGCAGTCTAGAATTATCATATCAAAGTATATATATATTACAATGTTATAATCTAACACCAGGTCCTTAAAGATTTACAAGTCAAAGACAACATCCAACTAAAAGTGCGCATGTTATACAAAATCATATACATATTAAAGGTAACTTTTAATGCAATGGCTCCGGCGGCGCTTGTCCCGCACGTTTGCCTTAGACGGGTCCTTTGCCCTTGTCCAACCTGAGGTGGAATTAGAATAGAGTGAGCTTGACAGCTCAGTGAGTAAAACAATATTTAAGCATGCCTATCAAGTAGGTCTACATGGCTGAATTATCCGGTTGACAAGTATGTCATTAAACTATTTTTATAAAAATTTTGTTATTAGCCAAGAACCCAATCAGAACACATTAGCAAGGCTTTCCTAGTCGACTAGGCCACCCTATAGTCGACTAATTATACCTATAAGTCGACTAATTCTAAAGCTATAGTCGACTGATTTCACTCCACACGTATCTGCTTCTCTGTTGGCTGCCAGGGACTTATGTAGTCGACTACCCTTCCTGGTATAGTCGACTACTCAAGTCTAGTCGACTTGAAGGTCCCCTGTAGTCGACTAGTTGTGGGTCAAAAGTGTGTGTTACTCTCTGTATGTCACCTATAGTCGACTACCCTTCCTGGTGTAGTCGACTACACAATTTATTAATCGACTTGTAAGTCGACTGTAGTCGACTAGTTGTGTCCAAAACAGGTTGTTAACTCTCTGTTTGCTCTCTGTATCAGGGGTTAGTCGACTACAGTCTGTCTGTAGTCGACTAACTCTCTTTTCAGCAGTTTGTTTGCCCAAAAATCATACCTATAGTCGACTTATACCAGGGACTTAGTCGACTGATTATACCTAATTTTGCCTGTATAAGGAATTGTTCCAGATTAAATATTTAGGATTTTATGTGTGAGTATATCATAGGATTTCTATCTTAGCACACATCCATATACTTATTAAACACACACTGGGCTCCCCCTTCGGCCTCGTCCGGTTCAACCCGGTCCCTTCCTCCCATAATCATTCACACAATAAATTTCCCCCTTCAACCACCGGTTCAACCCGGTCCTTCCTTCAATACACAATCGTATTATTTCCCCTTCTACACCTCCGGTTCAACCGGTCCCTTCCTCCCGAGTACAACAATCATATCATCATATAATATCAATATGCAAAGACATATAAGGTGGCAACAACATGCGAGCTTTATAGTCTTTATTTAACATATAACAATATCATGGATTCATTAACAAGAATGAGTAACTACTGTGGAATTGTACATGCTGAGTCTTTATGAGGTAGCTAACCTTTCTTGATATCAAAATATGCATGATCGTAAAAATATACATAGTGTCAAGTACCCTGTTTATCTCTTATGTTTTATTTCATTTCCTACTTTATTCTACTTATCATGTCATTAGGATTCACATGTTCTACTCACCCCTTTGAAGTGGTATGCTCTTCCTCAAGTTGATATCCCGCTACAACGGAGTCTACAAGTCATAACGCCAATATTAGTTCGTAATTACTGAAAATGATACAAGAGGTATAGTCCTAGGAGTGTTTTCTTACCGTTCGACCAATGACACTCCCCTTGACTCGTTCTAACGGTTCCTTGGAGGAATACGGAACTTTTCTTGTATGTGGACTGAAGAAATCAAGTGGGGAATTGAGGTGGTAAAGGAGTATTTTAAGAAAGGAAAATGGAAGAAAATAAGGTTGTTTGGTTGCTGCTTTTGCTGTTGCCTTTTGCTGCTGCTGCTGCTGCCTTTTGCTGCTGCTGCTGCTGCTGCAGAAAGGGAAGAGAGGGAGAGAGTTTGTGAAGAGAAAGAGGGAGTTTGATCAAATGAGGTAAGTCTCTCACCCCTCCCCTATTTATAGCCTCTAACTTCCCACAAGAATGTGCAAGTGTCCCCTATACAACCCATCACTCTACCCTACACCATGCCCTATGACAAGCTCCATGCCTCCCCCCCTCTCCATGAGATACATGTATGGTGAGAGATATGGTGGTAAGTCAAACACATGTGGGGTATTTTTTATATCTACATACATGGGTGAATACATACCTATGTATTTATTTTATATACATACACACTTAATAAGCATGAATTAAATAGGGTATCTAGCATGCATACCATTCCCATTACTCTTTAGAGTATGAATATTTAAGAAAAAGGATACTTAATTAAGGCAAGTGTTATATTCTACCCTCCTTATGGAAGTTTCGTCCTCGAAACTTAACGTACCTTTGAACAAATGTGGATAGGCCTTTCTATCTCCTCTTCCAGTTCCAAGTGGCTTCTTCTATGTTTTGATTTCTCCATAAGATCTTGACCAAGGAAATATTTTTGCTTCTCATTGTTTCTCCTTGCGATCAAGAATTTGTATTGGTTCTTCCGCGTAAGACATGTCTTCTAGTATTTGCAGGGATTCATAGGAAATTACGTGATCAGGATCGGGCACATACTTCCTCAGCTGAGAGACATGAAATACATGTGCATCCTTTCCAAGGCGGGAGGTAGGGCCAAACGATAAGCAACCGGTCCAATTTTATCCAGTATTTCAAACGGACCCACATATCTAGGGCTTATTTGTTCTTACCGCCGGTGCGTCTCACTCCCTTCATTGGGGATACCTTCAGAAAAACACTATCCCCTACCTCAAACTCCAGTGGTCTGCGACGATTGTCTGCATAAGCTTTCTGTCTGCTCTGGGCTGCTTTCATCCTTTCCTTGATTAGCTTGATCTTCTCAGTAGCCTCTTGAATTACATCAGGGCCGAACAGTCTTCTATCCCCAACTTCCTCCCAACAGATTGGTGATCTACACCTTCTCTCGTACAATGCTTCAAATGGAGGCATACCAATAGTGGACTGATAACTATTATTATAAACAAACTCCACTAAGGGTAAATAGTTGTCCCAACTTCCCCCAAAATCTAGTACACAAGTTCTCAACATATCTTCCAATATTTGAATGGTCCTTTCTGACTGTCCATCCGTTTGGGGGTGGGCTGCTGTACTGAGTTGCAATTTAGTGCCCATAGCTTTGGACAAGCTCTTCCAAAATCTGGATTGAAATCTAGGGTCCCGATCTGATACATGGATTCAGGTACTCCATGTAATTTAATTATCTCTCGGACATATACCTGAGCCAATCTTTCCATTGAATAATTGATCCGGATAGGCAGAAAGTGGGCAGATTTAGTGAGTCTATCTACCACTACTGTAATACCCCGTTTCCGGAATACGTACTTAGTTGCGTATTCAGCTTTTCGATCGTATTTCTCGATTTACTTTCCGTATTTGACCGATTTCAATTTCAAATATCATTTTCCAATATATTAGATTTTATATGATTTTCTGGATTTTTCTTTAATTAAAATAAATTTCTTCAAAACCGGTGTCGACCAGTGTCGCTGATCGATTCCTGGATTTTTATTTTACAAACGGTTAAGAATTTCTAGAAGAGTCTTTAGACCTTATTTCTTAGAATGATATTTCCTACTTAAATACTTTTTCTGAGAATTTTATGAATTTATGAAAATTTCAACGGAGTCGGTAAATTACTGATTCCGGGATTTTTAGTTTTAAAACTATAAAGTATTTCTTCAACGGATTTACTATACGTCTTCATATATTATTATTGATTTTTGTAAAATTTACGAGTCGTTCCGAGATACTTGAATTTCGGACGATTTCGGTATTTTCTGAAATGTTTTCCGCATACTTGATTTAAACCTAGGAATCCATGTTTTCAATATTTTCAATTTCCAAGTTAGAGTAAATATCTTCCTTTATGAATTTCTTTCCATTTTTCCTTTTCCTTTATTCCTCTTTCTCCACAACCACAAATTTTTCCCATTTTTCCAAAAAAAAAAATCTCTTCCAAAATTCCAACTCCACATAATCTCACCAACCCCCATTTAATGCACCTCTCTCTCTCTCTCTCCCATGGCCGGCCAAGTGGCCAGGAGAGGGACACCCATCCCCTCTCCCATTTTGCAATAAACCCCCTCACATTTACACTATTTACATCTCCTTTACAAAAATCAAATCCTATATAAACTTTCCTTTACAATTCTTTTCTCTTTTTCTTCACTTCACCAGAGATTAGCCCTCACCTCTTCCTTCTCCATCTCAAACTCAACCCTAACTCCAAAGCAACACCTAGGTCTTCATCTCCATCCCAAGCAACCACCACTTCGTTGGATGGGATCGTCCGCATATCGTCGAGGATCACTTTGGTACTTTTCGTCGACCTCGATCTCTTCGAACGTGTAAAGCTTCACACAACCGTTCGAAGTGAGTATATCTACTCACCAAGACTTGTGAACTCCTTTGTGTACTTGTGTTGACAAATCATGCACACTTGTGACATAAAAATCATATTTTTAGACCCTCAAACAAACCCTAGAAATCTGTTCTGTTTGCTGTTTTCCCACGATTAGTCGACTAGACCTAGGGACTAGTCGACTAATCCACTTTAGTTGAAACTTAACCTTTTCTGATTTCACAGTTTTAGTCGACTAGACCGATTCCAGTCGACTAGAGACCCCTAGTCGACTACCATTTCTCCCCAGTCGACTCCTGTTTTCCTGAAATAAAACATCAACTCTCTGTATCTCAGACTTAGTCGACTTAGGTATCCATTAGTCGACTAGTAGTTCCCTGTTAGTCGACTACCCTTACAACCCTAGTCGACTAACTTTTCCTGAAACAGAACCCAACTCTCTGTTTCCCAGTTTTAGTCGACTCATCTAGACTATTAGTCGACTTAAGACCCTATTAGTCGACTAACCCTTCCACCTAACCTAGTCGACTAATTCTGACTTTGACTTAGTTGATTTCTTTTCTGAATATGATCTTATCATTGATACATGTGTGACATATTATTCCTGTTCATGCTTCATAACTGGTATTACATGACATATTACTTGATGGATCTCACCACTGTTACTTCATGATTTATTATTATATTCTCGCTCCATAATTTGTAAATTGTGAATATCACCCCCTTATCATGTTATCTTTTAAACCAAGCATGATATACTTGACTTTTGTATAAAATGGACCAACTTACACATGGGTCGGGGGGAAACATGCGGATATCGATATGTGTTCGTGTTTACAGTGGCATTAGGTATATTGTACAATTATATTTCCGGTCTGACCTGAGGGCCTCCAGGGGACCGAGGGGAGTGCTTGCTCCCTCTTCCTGATACAGTCATGACAAAGGGCATACATAAGTCCCTCCTGATAGGCCTTGCGGCTGGTTCCGTCATCAAGCAACGGAACACCCTGGACCGTGGTCCCGGGCATGCACGGGACCCACTGTAAACATAGTTCGTCGATACAACCGCTGTTTCCAATAACAACCTTGCTTTACTAGGATATGGATCTATGTGCTCTGGGACGCTGGGTCACATAGTTAGATATCACGGTAAGACAAGTAATAATAATAAGACGTTAACTGTAGATTCATTGTATTAGGATTTTATCTCCTCATGCTTTTCATACTTATTAGTTGATTCCTTATAATTGTTTCATCTTTCCTTATTCATGTCCCTTAGCCACTTGGCTATAGTTTGTTTATTGTTATGTGTCTTGACTCCTTGGATTTGCACATTCAGATTCCGAAGCTTGGAACGAAGTGGAGCCATCCACAGAGGACCAAGCTTACTTTAGCGAGCAGGCGGACTAGTTCCAGTCCCTTCGTGCCAGACTTACCTTTTGACTCACGAGATCCTCTTTCTACTTGTGAGCTTTTTGTATACATATTTGTATATATTTCTTTTGGACTTGGTTATGATGTAATACACATGTAATGTGTAATACTTTTAATATCCTGTGATAACTTTGTATGTGTACTTCTTGAGTTGGCGTATGTATTGATACCACGCTTTGTCGTGTACTCTGTTTCTGTTGTACTTTTTGCTTAGCGTATATACGTGTGGGGCAATTTCTGGCCTACGTATATACGTTGCAGTGACGTCCCTGTATTCGTGGAATCGGGGCGTTACACTACCCAGACTGTATCCAGTCCTTGGGACGTCCAAGGAAGTCCAGTGACGAAATCCATAGCATTTGACTCCGCTTCCATTCAGGAATAGATAAAGGCACCAACAAACCTGGGGGCTTCTTATGTTCCGCCTTCACCTGTTGACAGACTAAACACTTGTGGACAAAATTAGAAATGTCTACTTTCATTCCATCCACCAGAAGTTATGACGCAGATCTTGATACATTTTTGTGCTCCCTGGATGAGCGGTATATGGTGTACTATAAGCCTCTTCATTATTTCTTCTTTGATCTCTGTCACATCTGGCACACATAATCTGCGTCCGAATCGCAGTACATCTCCTTCTATTTGAAACTCCTTGAGTTCTCCTTCTTGCACTTTCTTCATAATTTTCTTTATTTGAGTATCTCCTTTTTTGGGCCTCTTTGATTTTGTCGTATAGATTAAATTGAATACTTACTTGATTCAGTTGGTGCTTAGAATTAGAAGGGCCAATGACTCGCACTTCTATTTGCATTTCCTCTAGATCCCTTAATATTCATGCTTGACGAGTCATTAAAGCGGCTAGGGTCCCTCCTGATTTCCGGCTCAAAGCATCAGCCACCACATTGGCTTTCCCAGGGTGGTATTGGATAGTAATATCATAGTCCTTCATTAGTTCTAACCACCTCCTCTGTCTCATGTTCAGTTCTTTTTGTGTGAAGATATATTTTAAACTCTTATGATCAGTAAAAACTTCACAAGACACTCCATACAAGTAATGTCGCCAGATCTTTAAAGCAAAATCACAGCGGCTAATTCCAAGTCATGAGTGGGGTAATTTCTTTCATGGATCTTCAATTGTCGGGATGCATAGGCAATAACTTTTCCATGTTGCATTAACACACATCCCAATCCCAGTTTTGATGCATCACTAAAAATGGCAAATCCTTCAGTCCCCGAAGGTACGATTAAGACAGGAGCAGATGTCAGCTTAGTTTTAACCTCCAGGAAGCTCCTATCTTGTTCTTCTCCCCATGCAAACTTCTTATTCTTTCTAGTTAATTGGGTCATTGGTGTCACAATTAGAGAAAATCCTTCTACAAATCTTCTGTAGTACCCAGCTAATCCCAAGAAACTTCAAACTTTAGTAGTAACATAGTGGGTCTAGGCCAGTCTCGGATTGCCTCGATTTTTACCGGGTCTACTGATATCCCTTCCTTAGATATAATATGGCCAAGAAACCCTACTTGCTCTAGCCAAAATTCACATTTCTTCAATTTTGCATAGAGTTGCTTCTCTCTCAAGATTTGAAGGACAATTTTAAGATGTTTCTCGTGATCTTCAGTATTCTTTGAATAGACCAGAATATCATCAATGAATACCACTACAAACTGGTCTAGATATGGTTGAAACATCCGATTCATTAAGTCCATAAATGCTGCCGGGGCATTAGTGAGTCCAAAAGGCATGACTAGAAATTCAAAGTGTCCATATCTTGTCCGAAAGTCGATTTGGACACATCTTCAGGTTTGACCTTCAACTGATGATACCCGGATCTAAGATCTATCTTAGAAAACACACAATACCCTTGTAATTGATCAAATAAGTCATCGATTCGAGGAAGAGGGTACCTATTCTTGATAGTTGCCTTATTCAATTCCGGTAGTCAACACATAGTCTCATACTCCCATCCTTCTTTTTTACAAATAGTACTGGTGCTCCCCAGGGAGATACACTTGGCCGAATAAAACCTTTGTCTAATAAGTCCTGCAATTGAGTTTTAAGTTCTTTCATTTCTGCAGGGGCCATACGATATGATGCCTTAGAAATTGGGGCGGTACCGGGTATTACATCTATTGTAAATTCTACTTCTCGATCTGGGGGCAGGCCTGGTAAGTCTTCCGGGAACACATCAGGGAACTCATTCACAACTGGGATAGTCTCAATTTTTATATCAGTCCTGGTGGTATCCAACACTGAAGCCAGAAATCCTTGGCACCCTTGCTTCATTAACTTGGTGGCTTTGATGGCTGATATGTGAGGTATAGCATAACTAACTTTTTCTCCTTCAAAAATAAACTCCGGAGTCCCTTCCATTTTAAAGATAATCCTCTTCTTATTACAATCCACATGGGCACTACAGGCAGACAACCAGTCCATTCCTTGTATGGCATCGAACTCCATTTCGCCTAGCTTAATCAAATCAATAGATGTTTTCATTTCTTCAATTATCACTTCACAATTCACATATCTAGTGCTAGCTATCAAATTTTCCCCTATGGGTGTGGACACAACCAACTGAAATCCTAGGGGTTTTGATACTTGATTTAGCTTATAAGCAAAAGCACTAGATACGAATGAATGAGTAGCTCCAGGTCAAACAATGCATGGGCAATATGTCCTGATATGGAGATCATACCTTCCACCACTGCATTTGAGGCCATTGCTTCCGGTGGGTCAATGCGAAAGTTCTTCCTTGCACCCGTGGTTGCTGAACCGATGACTGAGTTGCAGCAGGACGTGGGGCATTACTGGGCTGCATGAAGTTACTAGCTTGTCCTCTGGGAGGATTCGTCCTCATGGTTGGCCTCCCACTTCCTCTACTCTGCCCTTGGCTTTCGCGTCTTGTCGGACAATTTTTCCTTAGATGTCCCACCCCTCCACAATTAAAACAAGATCTATCTAGGAGGCAGTTTCCAAAATGGTTTACTCTGCACCTCTGACACCAGGGAGCCTCCGAGATTCTGGGATGGGATGCAGATGTAGCTTGTGTCTTCGAGGGAGCGTCTCTGTTTCTCAGCCATGTTCTCCCGCCTCTGGCCTCTCCTCCTCTATGAAAAGTGGTATAAAACCCAGACCCCTTGCCACTGGTGGATCCTGATGCCATTATCATTGGGGGTCCTTGATATCGGGGGCGCTTAGAGTTGGGAATTTCTTCCACCCAGTCTTCCCGACCTTCTTGCATGTCCATTTCTACCTCCAAGGCTCTTTCTACTGCCTGGAGATAATTCCTCAGTTGTAACGGAATCAGTCGGCCACGAATCTCTGATCTTAGGCCCTTTACGAACCTCTTCGTCCTTTATGCTTCACTCCTTACCAAGGCATCAGCATACCTGGATAGCTGAGTGAATTTCTGATCATACTAGGACACATTCATAGAACCTTGACGTAGTTCCAAGAATTCTGTCGCCTTCTTATCTCTGGCCGTCTCCGGGATGTATTTCTCAGTGAATTTGTTCACCAAGAATTCCCAAGTGATTGATTCCCTTGCATTCTTCATACTATGCTTCACTGTCCTCCACCAATGTTCCGCTTCCTTTTGGAACATAAAAGAAGAGAAGGATACCCTTTGTTCATCAGTGCAGTTCATAAGGTCTAGGATCTTCTCTATTTGGAGAAGCCATGCTTCGGCTTGCAAGGGGTCCGCCTCCCCTTCAATACGGGCGGTTTCATCTTCTGAAACTGCTCCAGTGCTCGATAGGAATGTTATTACTTGTCCCGGTCATTAATTGTGCGAGCCACTCTGGCATCACCCTGGAGTTCCCTCATTCCCTCTTATTTGAACTTCAGAGTCTCCATCATTATTCACAGGGTGTGCGCTCCCCATCACACTGTAGTGTGACGTATCGAGCGACAGGGACTCATCAGGTGGTAATTGGTTCAGATCTATGCATTCTTCCTATAAAAATAAGGGCGTCTAATCAACATACTACATAATTAGAAATGAATTGGGATAAAACTTTAGTCTCATGCAATCATGTTAATAACATCACTTTTGCAAACAAGCAACTTGTTATATATATATAGGTACATTCATTATGGATACAAAAGGTGTTATACTGACATGCCTACCTTCTTGGATATCCGGACTAACCCATGTGCATTCATTTGATATATGCCAGGGTACATACAACAATCCTAAGGATATCCATCATCTAACATACTAGCCTATACATATATATACATCAAAAAGTGTCGGCTCAAAGTTCACTCTTCATAGGGTAGAGTATCCCCACTAGAATCTCCGCTAGTGCTGCTGCTATCATCGCTATCATCCATATCTTCCTCGGGTCTTCTCCCGGTGATTCATCCCCGGCGCAGCACCAGTCGTCTAGATCATCATAAAGGTCCATATCATCTTCCCACGTTTCGTCCCAAAAGACGCCTCCATATGTAAATCCTCTTCGGGTTTCTTCTTTTATTGTGCTAGAGTGCTCCGTCACTGCTATCTCAAGTGAATCTCCTACAAAGCTCTCTGTGTCAACATTGGTTGGTTCAGGCTCATTAGATGCCTGAGACTCAACCTCTTCATAATCTACGCGGTTTAGGGGTACAATCATTTCCGCTGGATCAGTTTCGTCCGACTCGTACCCCCAATCCATGGAATCCGCCACCCAGCTCTCACTCGAGCTATCGGAGCTAGAGACTGGCCAATATACGTTGGAGTCCCCCATCTACATGTAAACAAAAAGGTCGTATCAATCTCAAGCCCATGAAATAGTCTCAACATACGGCTATCATCAAGAAGCAGCATATATAGACACACTTGTAATTATACTCATCCTTAGTCTACTCATAAGTCTCATGTCTTTAGAATAATTTAGATTCAATAGATAATTTAATGCATTTCCTTGTCACATAAGACTAACTACCTAACTATCATCACACGTCTGCACGATAAACCTAACAACTTCATCATCTCTTACTCCTTCTACTTATAAACCTTTGCTCTGATATCAACTGTAACGGTCCCAGTTAAAATTTTCCATTTCAACCACAATTATCTTAATAATCCAAGCGTGGGACCCAACGCGATATAATACTTCCATTCTAACATCAGAAAACTCTACACTATACATCAAAAAGTTCACTAAGATAACATGTATGATCTAATCATGACTTACCATGCCAACACATATGGTTCGATAACCCGTTACGAATACGCAGTCTAGAATTACCATATCAAAGTATATATATATTACAATGTTAGAGTCTAACACCAGGTCCTTAAAGATTTACAAAGTCAAAGACAACATCCAACTAAAAGTGCGCATGTTTATACAAAATCATATACATATAAAGGTAATTTTAATGCAATGGCTCCGGTGGCGCTTGTCCCTCACATTTGCCCTTAGACGGGTCCTTTGCCCTTGTCCAAACCTGAAGGTGGAATTAGAATAGAGTGAGCTTGACAGCTCAGTGAGTAAAACAATATTTAAGCATGCCTATCAAGTAGGTCTACATGGCTGAATTATCCGGTTGACAAGTATGTCATTATACTATTTTTATAAAATTTTGTTATTAGCCAAGAACCCAATCAGAACACATTAGCAAGGCTTTCCTAGTCGACTAGGCCACCCTATAGTCGACTAATTATACCTATAAGTCGACTAATTCTAAAGCTATAGTCGACTGATTTCACTCCACACGTATTTGCTTCTCTGTTGGCTGCTAGGGACTTATGTAGTCGACTACCCTTCCTGGTATAGTCGACTACTCAAGTACTAGTCGACTTGAAGGTCCCCTGTAGTCGACTAGTTGTGGGTCAAAAGTTGTGTTACTCTCTGTATGTCACCTATAAGTCGACTACCCTTCCTGGTGTAGTCGACTACACAATTTATTAGTCGACTTGTAAGTCGACTGTAGTCGACTAGTTGTATCCAAAACAGGTTGTTAACTCTCTGTTTGCTCTCTGTATCAGGGGTTAGTCGACTACAGTCTGTCTGTAGTCGACTAACTCTCTTTTCCAGCAGTTTGTCTGCCCAAAAATCATACCTATAGTCGACTTATACCAGGGACTTAGTCGACTGATTATACCTAATTTTGCCTGTATAAGGAATTGTTCCAGATATAAATATTTAAGATTTTATGTGTGAGTATATCATAGGATTTCTATCTTAGCACACATTCATATACTTATTAAACACACACTGGGCTCCCCCTTCGGCCTCCTCCGGTTCAACCCGGTCCCTTCCTCCTATAATCATTCGCACAATAAATTTCCCCCTTCAACCACCTCCGGTTCAACCCGGTCCCTTCCTTCAATACACAATCGTATTATTCCCCTTCTACACCTCCGGTTCAACCCGGTCACTTCCTCCCGAGTATAACAATCATATCATCATATAATATCAATATGCAAAGACATATAAGGTGGCAACAACATGCGAGCTTTATAGTCTTTATTTAACATATAACAATATCATGGATTCATTAACAAGAATGAGTAACTACTTGTGGAATTGTACATACATGAGTCTTTATGAGGTAGCTAACCTTTCTTGATATCACAAAATATGCATGACCCCAAAAATATACATAGTGTCAAGTACCATGTTTATCTCTTATGTTTTATTTCATTTCCTACTTTATTCTACTTATCATGTCATTAGGATTCACATGTTCTACTCACCCTTTGAAGTGGTATGCTCTTCCTCAAGTTGATATCCCGCTACAACGGAGTCTACAAGTCATAACGCCAATATTAGTTCGTAATTACTGAAAATGATACAAGAGGTATAGTCCTAGGAGTGTTTTCTTACCGTTCGACCAATGACACTCCCCTTGACTCGATCTAACGGTTCCTTGGAGGAATACGGAACTTTTCTTGTAGTGGACTGAAGAAATCAAGTGGGGAATTGAGGTGGTAAAGGAGTATTTTTAAGAAAGGAAAGTAGAAGAAAATAAGGCTGTTTGGTTGCTGCTTGCTGCTGCTGCCTTTTGCTGCTGCTGCTGCTGCTGCAGAAAAGGGAAGAGGGGGAGAGAGTTTGTGAAGAGAGAGAGGGAGTTTGATCAAATGAGGTAAGTCTCTTCACCCCTCCCCTATTTATAGCCTCTAACTTTCCACAAGAATGTGCCAAGTGTCCCCTATACAGCCCATCACTCTACCCTACACCATGCCCTATGACAAGCTCCATGCCTCCCCCCCCCTCTCCATGAGGTACATGTATGGTGAGAGATATGGTGGTAAGTCAAACACATGCGGGGTATTTTTTTATATCTACATACATGGGTGAATACATACCTATGTATTTATTTTATATACATACACACTTAATAAGCATGAATTAAATAGGGTATCTAGCATGCATACCATTTCCCATTACTCTTTAGGGTATGAATATTTAAGAAAAAGGATGCTTAATTAAGGCAAGTGTACACAAGTAAATTGTAAGTGAGATGCAGGTGCATTTTACGACTTACGGTTTAAACAAACACCGTAAGTCGTAAGTCGCAATTGTTACTTGCAACTTACAGACTTTCACGATGAAACAAAAAACACCCTATATAACGGTCCAAGATTTCTAATATCATCAATTAACATAAACATTTTTTTAAAACCGACATATAATCATAATCATCTCCAAATCCTTGAAAATTTCGGCAGCATCTCCTTTGTAAATACTGATCTGATCTGATATACAATATAAAATCACAAAATTTTGACAAACGTCAGCCTACTTATTTTCAATCCAAACGCATAAACTAAACTCAGCAAACATCCACGCAATCAGAATAATATTTCGGTTCACGAGGCCTAATTATTCTCCAAATAATAATTTTGGCATGACCTCGCCTACTTATATAAAAACACAGTAACATACGCTACAGAGTACCCCTCTCGACATTCACAACATAATACAAAACTGTCACAGTCTAACTCGTTATAATTATCACAAAACAACACGGGAACCGTTGCGGCGGTTTCTTCTAACCGTTTGCAACACAGCGCGGGGGTAGCGGAGCGGTTCGGGTCAAGACCCGCAGTAGCACAAAACCCGTGTAGCCCAGTTCAAAAAGAATCAGACCTGGTTGGATCCGAGCCCACGCCCATGCCCGGACCCGGCCCCGAGCCCCGACCCCGGCGATGGCGGTGCGCGCGCGCGTGGGCATGGTTCCCCCCAATCGCGCAGTACCCAAAGGGCAAGCCCATTGTTCCCATTTTCCTTTATTTATATACTTCAATTATCCATCCCATATCCAATGTGGGAGTAAATGCATTTTAGCTACCTTTAGTCCCCTTTAGTTGTTGAATTAGGCAAACTTTAGATTTGAATATCTCATTCATTTTAAAACGGAATTGAACATGTAAATATACCATGTTCATTCCTAATGGAAGGAGAATACACTTCAACCATTATCCGGATGATTCTATCAACAGATCCCGCCTTAATTCAGCTCAAAAATCCATGTTTTAATTCTTTATTTTCCCAACAATCCCCCACAATGAATGGAGATTTAAGGAATAGACACACAAGAGACTGAGTTTACAGTGAAAGGTACTTAAAAAAGAAACTGCATCCAGATAGGTGACTTAGATCTTGAACCTTCCATAGTGAAACCTTTATCAGACTTACTAGCTAATCAGTGAACTAAGTCTTGAACTGTCAGCCGTTATTGTAAATCAAGTCAACGAGCTTCACACAGTAACTTTTCAAATCAACTTTAGTTCTCGGTTATGTCCATTTGGCCTTGAACATTCTTAGTTTCAGAGAGTATCTTTAGGGAATAACAGCCTCCATAGAGATTCCCAAAGAGCCGACCCAGCTCTATACTCACATAGGTGATGTCGTATTAAGAGTAGTCTACTCTACCCCACCCTACCTGTTGTAATAACAAGATATATGCATCATTAAAAGCGTTAAGCTTATCCTTAATCCACTTGTAGAAAGCACTTGAGTGCACCACAGGAATAGGTTGGAGTCAAGCAACTAAATGCTTACTCGCAGAGTTAATCATAACTAGTTTTTCCTCTTGAGCTTAATCTGTGGGATCTCCAATCGCTAAGTGAGATTTTCATTAAGCTGGCTCGGTAAGATTAGACTTTTAAATCCATTCCCCTCGATGCGCAGTTTATACACTCTACACTTAAATCTTTATAAACGGATCCGCTAAATTATCTTTTGACGATACAAGGTCATTAGAGATAATTTCATTTGAGAGCAACTGCTTAATGGTATTAAGTCTACGACGAACATGTCTAAACTTACCGTTATATATAAAATTTTGTGCCCTAAATATCGCTGCTTGATTATCGCAGTGAATGCATATGGCGGGCACTGGATTTGACCATAATGGTTTATCTTCCAAAAAATTGTTGAAACCATTTTGTGTCTTCTCCAACCTTATCTAAGGCTATGAATTCCGATTCCATTGTGGAACGGGCAATACATGTTTGTTTGGAAGATTTTCAGGATACTGTTGCACCTCTAAAAGTAAATATGTATCCGCTAGTTGATTTTAATTCTTTAGAATCTACAATCCAATTAGCATCGTTGTATCCTTCAAGTACAGGTGGATATTGTCCATATCTCAAGGCATATTCCTAGGTATGTGATACGTAACATAATACTCATAGTAAAGCAGTCTAATGATCATCACTAGGGTTACTAGTGTATCTGCTTAATTTGCTTACAGAATAAGCAATATCGGGTCTAGTGTAGTTATTAAATACATTAGACTTCCGATAATCTGAGAATACTCCAACTGTCGTACTCCAGTTCCTGTATTCTTGCGAAGGTGGATGTATGGGAGAAAGGGATTTATATTCTCTTTTATCCCATAATCTTTGAATCCTTCTATCATCTTATCCACGTAGTAAGATTGAGATAGACTGATTCCATCTGGTGTTCTAGTGATTTTAATTCCTAAATCGATTTCAGAGGGGGGGTGTTTGATGCTGCCGACAACATCAAGGGGGGGAGGGAGGGAGATTGAGAGATTTTGGGGCGAGGAATGTTTGATGTTGCCGGTAACTGCAAGAGGAGAGGGGAGATTGAGAGATGGGGGATGTTGAAAATGAGATAATTATCTCCTCTTCTCTCTTATATATCAATTTTGAGGAGATTAAATCCTATGATGACACTTGGCATCTCTTCATCACCAGTTAGCCTGGATCTTGTCATCTCACTCTCCACTAACACCAAAGAGTATATTGATAGTATGAGAATGATATTTGATTCATATTCCTTGTATTTATACACATATTCGTACATAACTTTAATACATATATTTACATACATAATTTTGTGTAAAATTATATGTATTCTATTTACACAAGAATGATTGTATTCATAAAGTTTTTACACACAAATAACATGTATATTTAATTATTCAAATTCACCCTACTTTCAAATTTTTCTCAAAAATTTCAAAATCCACTTCACACTAATTAATCAAAGCATCTCTAAATTTTTTTATTAATCTCATTAATTTAAAATTAAAATACTAAATCTGGATTTAATAACTCGAGTGTTATAAAAATAAAAAAAAAAACTATTTTTATGCAAGAAAGAAGAAAGAAAAAGGCCGATCCCACATGTTCGGCAATTTAAGCTTCTATGCGGTCAGGACCGCACATCCACCTCTGAGGCTAATTAGGGAGTTGGTGTGTGTGGTTGGTGCGTGATTAGGCAAAAAAAAACACTTCCCTAATCCATTTGACCAACGCAAAGTCATAGCTAACCTAGTTAACTTAATTGCTCCAATTTTAATTAGTCAATAAATAAAAAGAAAATTTACTCAGTTCTAACAATTTTTCATTATCACAATATGAAGCCTCTCATGAGAGATCTTGGGCATGCTTAGTTGTTGTAAGTGACGTAAGTCGTAAATGGTAAACATTTTTATAGTCATAAGTGAGTTACATGCAAATAAATTTTACAGTGTTTGTTAGTAATGTAAAATTATAAGTGAAAAATGTATTGTGTTTTACGGTATTTGGTGGTCGTGATGTGTAAGTCTTAAATAAAAAAATTGATTACAAAATTAACTGTTTGATGATTTAAAAATACTAAAAAATATTAATAAATACTAAAACTATTAAATACTAAGAATATTAAATAATAAATAATAAGAAATAAATTAAATATATTAGAAATATAATATATTAAAATTTTAAAATAAAAATTAGTAAATATTAAAAAATTAAATATAGTAAAAAATTAAATATTTTACGATTTAAACAATATAAGTGTATTTTACGACTTACGATTTAAACAAACACCATAAGCTGCAAATCACAACTGTCACTTGTAACTTGCAGAAAATTATGATGAAAACAACACACCGAAAAGGTCCACGTGAGTCCTTTTCACCATTAAATTAGATGTACGATGGTTCACTGGTCCACGTGAGTCTTCAAACTCTCAAAAAAGTTTGCCGATTTTCTAAAATTTGTTGTATGAGAAGAGAGAGGATAGAATTCCTGGTGAAGCTTGAGATCTTTTATAACTCAATCTTATTCCTACCCTTTTCACTTTCGAATTACTAAAATCCACACGTGAGTACTCAAAACTTAAGTCTCTTTCTAACAACTCTACTTTTTTTTTCCTCACCTAAATCCTAAAATGTGTTATTTTGAGGAGAAGGGGAAGATCAGATCCCTTTGTTTTCTGCGAATAAAACTCCAGTTTCTGTTTAAATTTTACTTTTACTATTTATACACGGAGAATTTCACATATAATAAAAGTTCGTTGTGACTAAATTATGTTAAAATATGCTTTAGATATCTTCTGAACAATGAGTTTAGGACTCAAATATATCGGCACAAGACATAACATATCAAAATCAATGATCCGGTCGAAGTCAAGCCAACAGCAACGAGTTGCACGCTGCACATGGTGAGTTAGAGACTTAGAGACCGACAAATTGACAATGAAACAGTTCTTGACTTCAGAACTTGACCCAATTTTACAAACAAAAGGTCATTAAAAAACCATTTCCTTGAAATTGTGTTGATATTTCCTCCTCTTTTGATTCTTAATGGCCTGTTTGGTTAAGTTGGAAGTGAAGAAATGAGGAAGCGGTAATAGTTTCCTTTAGAATTTAGAAATTGGTTAGTAAGTTTTCTGGTATTTGAATGTTGTTGGAAGTGTGGTTTTAAAAATGTTATATCTTTTCCGGTATTTGGATGGTAATGTGAAAATGGAAGTGAAAAAGTTGGCCACAAAATTGACTGCAAAATATATTAAAATAAAAATTAATTAAGAAAAATAAAAAATGGACTGTAATTAGAACGCAAGTGAGATTTACATGATCAAAAAATTAACTGTTTTGTGCTACAACTTATTACAAATGAGATTTACATGACCACAAAATTAACTGTAACACTCTGGAAGTGAGGAAATGGTTGTTGTAAAAGAGAAAAGAGAAATAGAAAAGGGTTTTTCTTATTTTCCTTTTCTGTGTTTAGATAACAGGGAAGTGAGCAATTATACTTCCCCATTTCCTTACTTCCGCCCACTTCCTTGCAACCAAACACACTTTATGTAGTTCGCACGTGAAAAGCCTCTCTGGAGTGACTGTATAAAAACTGTTATTTATTAAATAATATTAGTCTTATTTCTGCTCATTTTGAATATAGCATCTCTCGATATTTTATTTCTACTCTTTTTGATCGGTAATAATAATTAGTTATATGAGAGTCAGCTGAGAGGCTTTCCGACTCATTTCGTCGAAAGCAAGCAGAATCATTAGGAATAAATATTGAGATGAGCTGCAATTTTTTATAACATGTACTTATGTAATATATGAATTTGTCAAAAAAATAAAACAATGCAGTAAATCATGGACATAACCAGGAGTAAATTTGCTCCCAAAAAAATCAAAATAAAAGGTGACCTAAGCTAATGTATGAAAGGCGAAAGGGGTCTGAAGCAATATAAATAAAAGCGGGACGGGCTCTAATCCGGCTGAGCCAACACTTGGTTCCGCCTCCGATAAAAAATATTGGGCAGTTGCGTAGATATGAGGACGGTGGTGCCTTACAAATACCTGATAGTTTTTTCAGTTTCCCTATAGATTTTCTGGGGACAAGGAAACGCAAAAAAAAAAAGAAAGGGAGGAAAGACAAAAAAAAAACTGCGACGTATTCTTTTATTATATTGGAAAATTGGGAAATTAGAGTAATACAGATGCTTCCCAACTTTTTGAGAAGAACACAGGTGCTCCAAGCACTGAGGCAGCAGGTGTCGGTGTCAGTAGGAAGAGAATTTTTTCTAAGAAGCTGTCGTTGTCTTTTTGACCAAGTCTGGTCACAACAGAGCCACAGCTAACCCAATTGTTAACTTAATTGGTTCAAACTTAATTTGTCAAAGCACCAAAAAAAAAGACCCAAAAAAAATATTTAGTCATCCATCTGAACAAAACCCTGTTCACATGGCCCATTCAAATAGCCAGCAAACTAAGAAAAGCCATTTAAAAAAAAAAAAATCTCCAATTTTTATTTCTCAAGGCCCCCTACTAGTAAAAAAAAAACTTCTGAGATGTCACTGTTGCAATCCATCTGCAACACATCTGTAGCAAGCAGAGAACTTGTTAGTCTCACAGCAGAGAAGAGACATGGAATGCTTCTGCTAAGTTCACACACACTGCTTGTTTCCACGGTTTAATTCCAACTGAGGCCTGAATTTCTAACAAACAAAGCTGTGATTTTAATGAAACGGACCGAAAACTAACCTTCGGATGAACATCCTCTTTTTACCTTCTATGTATTTATTCTTTACAACCAAACAAGAAAACATAACTAGTTATGCTGGTTGTCTATAATCTCCTCTTGGATACTAGATTGTAATGTGCCATTCCAAACCTCAGGCTGGAAGAAGTTTACAGGTCGAATCAGGTATTAGGGCTCCTCAATAGCTCTGCAACCTCTGCCATCAAATCTCTCCAAAATGTACATAATTCTAACACCTCTGGCAATGACAGACTCAGTACAGATGTAGTTTTCCTCTGAAAAATCTCTCACAGATGCATTGCTTCTAACCCACTATCAGATCTACATGGCTCACCAGAGGCCGTTGTGAAATCAAGGAGGGAGGATCGAGAACATATCAGAAATCAACGGTCTATATTGTTGGCTCCTGCATAGTGTCCCTGTTTGGATCTCCAGTTGCTTGCTCTCTTTCTTATCTGGAACTGGACTCATCGTTTGGTTATTGTTGTCAGGTGTAGTTTGATCTGTTGGGGGAGAAGTGACCCGCTTGCTCTCTAACTGTTTGCTTGCCTTTCCAGTTGTGAGGATCAGCTCCAGTTGCTTCTGCTGTTGCTCCTGAAGAGGTACTGAACGCAAGCAAAAATAAATAGATGAATTGAGGCTCAGCAGCTTAAAAGAAACACACATCAAGGACCAAGGAAAAGGACGCTAAAGCTAAAACACATACGAATAAACTTTGAAGAGTATACAGATTCCGAGATTCCGTTTATGGTGTTATGCAGTAAATTGGTAATCTGGGAATTGAGCTGGTATTTTGTCCTTGGCTATCAGGAAGGAGTTTTAGCTACTAATACAGAAGGAACACGTAAGATTTAAGTCTCGAGAATGCAGAAGGAAACAACAGCTGTAGACGCACAATTTCTTGGCAACGGTTTTGAAATCTGAATAAGACAGGCTCTTCTTCTTTCCCTACTAGAGATATCACTTTTTGTTTCACAGCCCTAATACCGGAACCCAATCCTCGTTCCTGATTCAGGAACTTGCAGGACTTAAACATGTCACATTGAGTCAAATGGTTATGTGCCAAAACAACTTGATACTAGATCATTGAACCTTCCAGCAGGCTCAGACAGAAACATGCTTAATTACGCAGATGTTTGTACCAAATAGAGAGAAGAGAAACAGCCCAAGGCAGTGCAGGTCGGGTTCAGAACGCTTCCCAAATCGAACTGTCGGTCGACCGCTCCAAGTGTATAGTCGATCACCAGTTGACCGCGCAGACCCCCAACTCTTTGTTAGATCTCAGAGTTGGGGCCGATTGATCCGGTGGTCAACCGGGATCCAAGTCTCAACTCTTTGTTGAATCTTAGAAAGTTTGGCCGATCGACCGTGCGATCTACTGGGATTGACCGCCAACATGGATTTTTTCTCTCGTGCATGTCGGTCGACCGACCGCCCGGTCGACCGATCCTCCGTCAAATAGTTTAAAAACTCTATCATCCCAGTTTTTTACGGCCGGTCGACCGATCCTCCGTCAAAGAGTTTAAAAACTCTATCATCCCAGTTTTTTATCCTTTCTCTACATTCTCCGCTTCGGTAAAGCTTTTTCAAATCTGAGCTGAATACCAATGAATTCAACACCACCACGAAATCAACACATGATCTCAGCCAAGCAAGCCAAACGCGGATGTTGACTCACCATATAATTCTGACGAATCCAAATGCAAAGTTACAAACCATTGATCTGAGATAAATCCAAGTTGAGTTTGTCTTCCCCTTATGTAATTGTCTTCATACTCTAATATCAATTGTAACGATACCAAATTTTCAACTCGGCTGAGCCAATGGAATGCACTATACATGCTTTCCCAACATTTCACCCAAGAGAAACAAAACAATATGAGCCGATCAACGAACATGTCTTCAATTTAGCAACTGACTGGAACACCAGTCCAAATGACCTCAAGAAGAAACCAACATGAGCCAACAATGACTCAACAACTGACTGGAAACTAATCCAAATATCTTCATAGCGGTTCAACCAAATCTGAGTAAAGCACACCAAATAACCACCTTTAGCTCAACAATCTGGATGCATGCCCACTTATGCAAGCTCGAACCAGAAGATCAAATGTTCATCGAGATCACAACTCCTCACCTACGTGAAGTCCAAATTGCTGCTTACCATTGCCAATTCTCGAGAATCCAAATAGCTTTATACAGGTTGCACCACCAAACGGGCTGCGCCTTACGGCTGCTACATACCCCTGCCTAAGGGATCAAGCCTCTCGTAGGTCATCCTTATGAGCTCCACCGAGCTCAACCAACTTTCTCTTTGCAGCAACAAACCCAATAGAATTGAGTCATATAAACCTCATCAATCTGAGATCCATGCTTCTTTACAACCACTTTCGTGGATTCTTTTTGACTTCTCTAGCTGCAAATGAGCCAACTTTTTCAACATGTTCAGTATCCATATCGGTTCTTTGATCTCCATCCGGTGTCACAATCGATGAAATCTCAGAAGATACTAAACTAACTGGACAACATAGAGTGACACCACTCTCCACCCACTATGATAACACCAACTTAGTCTTCATTGTCTCCACCTGCTGGGAGACGGTAAGCTTCAGCATTGAAGCCTCATTCAATGTGACATATCTACTCGAGACAAACTCTCTATTTTTTGGATCCCATGACTTGTAACCTTTCAAGTCTTTCTCGTATCCTAAAAAACACCAACTTGTTCGCTTAGAGTCCAACATGTCTTTTTTGACATCAATATAGGCCGGACAATCAAATACTCCAAGCGAACCATGGTTACGAGCAGCTCCACCTGACCAAATCTCTAACGGAGTCTTACTTCCAATCGTAATCGTTGGTAGCCTATTCAAGAGGTGACTAGCATACACAATTGCCTCAGCTCAAAACAGTTTGTCTAACGATGTATTAGACAACATATACCGAATCTTCTCCAGCAAGGCACGGTTCATCTCTCTGGCTAGACCATTTTCTCATTTGTGAAGTGGCTCACAATACCATTGTTTTGGCCAAATTGCAGGAAAGAATCCTTATGCTCTTCATCATGATCATAACGGAGCACTTTGATCTTTTTACATGTTTGATTCTCCATCAGCTTCTTCCACTTCACCAACTCTACGACTTCAACTCTTTGTCTCATAGGGTATACCCAACAATGTCTTATCTACAATAAAGACAAAGTATTGATAGCCTCCAAGTGATGCAGTCTTGGTAGGACCCCAAACATCCACGTGAACTAACTCAAGAAGACCATACAAATAGTGAGTAACGATACCGAATTTTATCTTCTTTTTGTCCAGAACACAACTGTCACGTGATTCCAAATGGCAGATCGATGCACTTTCCAATGCTTGACCTGATATCAAGCCAACTTGTTCGAGCCCTCCGTGCCATAATCTGGTAGAATCACCATCCAGTTGTTGTGAAGATGTCAATTTAGTTCTGCGCTACCTATCAAGTAGTACACGTTGTTGCGTCTAATACCCTTCAAAACAACTAATGAGCCGCTAGACATATTGAGAACGCCTTTTCCAAGAGTCCCTCTCAGACCCTCCGCTTCCAAAGCTCCAACTAAGATCAAGTTCTTCATCTACGAGGAATATATCTTACATCCTTCAACTCTCACATTGTCACATCTTTCATCCTGATACAAACAATATTCTTACCAACCAACCGTCATGTGTGATCGTCTCTCATGGACATTAAACCGCCATCCAATTCCTCAAAGCTAGCAAATAACTCTCTTTTGAGACAAATGTAGTGGGTAGAGCCCGCATCCAATATCCACTCAGACGTGTTTGAATGACAATTAGATGGTGTAATTGAAAGTGAAAAATAAAAAAAAGTTAGAATAATTACCATCAGACTTGGTGACATTCACCTCAGATGTTTTCGATGACTTCTCCTTCGACTTGAGTTGTGGACAATTACTTTCAGTGTCATTTCTCTTTATAGAAAGCACATTGATATTTCCCAATTGGCGATTACTAATCGTGGACTTCCAATTTGATCTATGCTGATTTTCTCTTCTTCGGGTTGGATTATTTCCTCTCGTAGTCAATACCTCTGCCGACGTTTCACTGGAAAAAGATTCATTATCTTTCTTCCTTAATTCAAGGTTCATAAGAGTAGTGGTCACCTCACTGTGCTAAGGGATGTTCTCCTATTGATCAAGGTAAGCACAAAACTCTTATATTCTTCATCGGGGAGAGAACTCAATAATACCAATGTTTTGTCTTTATCCCCGATCAATTTATGCAATTAGCATTTGAGAAAACAATTTTAATTTTTTCGGGTTCGGGTCAGGCCAGACTCGCATGTATGGGGGTCGGGCCGGGACCCGCACAATGCAACAAAACTCTCAATTCTCGATTCTCGAACAAAGCCCTAATAAGCTCTCGCAGAACGACGACATTGAAATCCTAAGTGAATCGCGGAGAATGGAAGAGCTTCAGAAGCTGGAGAAAGTGCAGAAGATGATGTCATTCATGGAGGCTCGAGGGCTCTCCACAAATCATCAAGACTCCGACCGCTTCCTCTCTCATCTTCTTCTCTTCTTGGTACTCTCTCTCTCTCTCTCTCTCTCTCTCTCTCTCTCTCACTCACACACACACACACACACACACAACACGCACACGCACACACTTGTGTCTCTTTCAATCAAATCCGATAAAATGTTGAGAGGAAATCATGACCCGAGCCAAAACCATTTAAGTAGGATTAAAGATTTCTCTGGATTTGAAACCTATTTTGTTTAGCTTCGCACCCTGAGATTATAGCAATAGTTTTTGATAGGACAAGGCAAGAGAAAAGAGGTAAGCCTGGCAATATTGTTGACCTTTGATTTTGTCTTCAAAAAGGGTATATTGGGCCTGGATAAATTTCATGAGCTCGGGTGGTATAGTAATTAATTGGAAACTGGGTGGTTCATATGGGTTTTGGAGTAAGGGGGTTACTTGAATTTTAGCCACTTTCAACTAGGATTGACAGGTAGTTTAATTCTAGATTGGTTTCTTATCTACTATGAACGGCTAACTCAGTGGTCGGTTCATTTGCAGTATTGATGTGATTTTGTTGAATAGGAATGCTTAAGGGTTCTTGTCACTGTTCCCCCTCCCCCCCTTTACCTTCTCTGTTTTTGTATTTTAAAAATTTATGATTATTATTAACCTTTTGTACTTTTATTTGTTTCTTTTTTGTGTGATTAAAGCCTTCTGGCGGTGGGCTTAACGATTTTCTGCAAACATAAACACATACATAGAATAATGCGTCTATGCCACATTGCATTCTGTTTTTCCAAGAATAATGCATCTTAGCAAATCCTTGTACTTGCAAACAACCTCAAACAAAGGATAGCCATCCAAGAGAATTTAAAGTTGGATGTTTCAAGGCACTAAGACTCATGATACTCCCTGGAACCGGAGCAATCAACTCTTAGTTTCACCATCTGTGGCCCTATACTCTTCTTCTTTTGCATGGAAATGATTCATCATATCATTTGTAAACCATTCTCAGGAGACATTTCGCTCAATTTTGCTGAATTAGGCTTTTTTGTGGTTCTTAAGGATTTTGCACTAGTAATGGTTGATAAACTATTATTTTACTCTGAATTATGCTCTTTCCTCTGTATTTTCGTCCAATTTGACTAGAATTGACTTTCATATAGGTCCAACCATCTGGGATGCTCAACATGCAGAAGAGGTGTGACCTTATTTCTGAGCATATACAAAAGGTGAATCAAAGTGTTGATTTTGGTTTCTGGTTAACAATATTTTATTAACTCATATGCATTTCTTTCTGACAGATTTCCCCTACACTTCTGGAGATGCCCTATTATATGTAACCGAAGGTACATCAAAGTTGGAAAATAATAAACATGTAGCGGAATAATACGTATGGTCTCCATTTTCATGTTCATGATAGGACCACCTGATTGCTTCCTACTGCCATGGCTACTGTCGAGGTCCGAGTTATTTTAAAGTATACCATATGTAGTTGTTTGCTTGGATACAGAAGTCACCTGGGAACTTCAGCCGCCCAACTATTTTTCACCATGGAAACATGTAGTTAAGATAAAGATAATGATGGCGGTTTTCTCTAGGAAAAAGATAATGATTGCTGTAAAATCAGAAGGTCCTATCACTTGAAAAGACTATACAATGCCGTGTAGATAAATGCAAAAACCCAAACATGTGAGTACTTTGCCCAACACTGGCTATTGGTGGGGTTACATGCTAACAACTGTAACACAAAAAGGATGTAAAACACACAAAGAGAAGTATAGAAGCGCGAAGCAAGAAGGATTTAAAATGTTCAACAACTATAATGTACAACGATAATCTTTTAAAGTTTTGTAGTCATCTTTTGGATTTTAGTGACATAAGAGTAAAAAATGATCGATGACTAAACAAATTAAACTGGCAACCCTTTTGCATATTTATACTCGTCTTTTTCATTTCATTCTACTAAAGAGATAATAACCCAATGGAAGTGGTCTTGGCAACCAATTAATGTCACGGCATAGTCAATATGAGATGTTGTGTATACAACTAAGCAACCATGTAGACCTCAACGTCCTAGTAGATCCGTCATGATAGTATTTGATATACTAAGCAACCTAGAGATAGAAGAGAAATAAGTTCATGTCTAATTTTCTTTTTAATTTCATGGGGTTTCTATGATCAGATAAAACTCTAAAAGCACTTGTCTACCTTAACCATCTCACTCTGATTCTATAAATTACATCTTCCTCGGTTCTACCGTCTTGACGAACAATTATCCCAAATAACAAAAATCAACACTAAAGGTATTTCTTGACCATTAATTTGTACTATATACTCATTCCTTCTCACTATATTGCTGAGGTTAAATTTCTTATATGGGTTTTTTCTATATTGACATATGAAATCTTGGCGAACTCCATTTTCACTCCTGAAATCTTTGTTTTTCCATTTTGACCCCTGAATCTTTTGAATTGGGAAAAAATTGCACCCGTCGGTGGTCACTCTGTTTATATTTTTAGAATCTACTGAGGTAGAATTTATTAAAGGAAGTAATATTACCAAATTGTCCTTTCTTCATCTTTGTCACCTCTTCTCTATTTTCTCACCAAACCTAATAAAAAAATTCTTTGAAAATCTCAATACCCATCATGAAACCCACAAGCTTACTTCTCTAATCTCTGTAAAATGATGAAAACTCATTACTTTAGATTAAATTCATAAAAATGATGAAAATTTATGTTTGAGTTTCCTCTTAAATTGAGACCCATTAGCATAAGTCACAAATCACACACCTCCACATCCTTTCCATTCTCAAAATTACAAAGGATTCATTGCTAAACATCAAATTCATCAAGAAGACAACTTTTACAAAGATCCAATTTCTTTCCCTCTTTCATCTTGCAATCTTGATTCAAACCCATTTAATCAATTCCACAAGTTTGAACGTTCTTACCTCCTATTCCTTTGCCTTTCTTTCACCAAGTCTCATTCACCATGAATCAAACGTGCGAAGGAATCGATTAGGGGAGGGGGAAGGGAGGGGGGAGGAGAAAAGGCAGAGAGAGGGAGAACAGGGAAGAGCAGAACAAATTTCATCAATCTTCGAGGGTAATTCGGTATTTTGACCCTCCGCACATTACAAACAAAAGGTGACTGGGGGGGTGTTTTTTGTCACATCGTAAAAGATTTTAGGGGTCAAAATGAAAAATACAAAGATTTCAGGGGGTGGAAACGAAATTAACAAAGATTTCAGGTGTCGATATGGAAAAATCCTTCTTATATTCTTTTTTTCATTTTGCCACTTCCACATTCTTTAGATTCCAGGACTTCCTTCCATTCTATTTGGAACTTAATCCTTTCCTAGCCTCATCAAGTACTACTATATCATAAGAAGACAACATGTATCATAGACTTCATTCTGAATACGCTTAATAAATTCATCCATTCTAATGCAAGGGATAAGGACCTATTGTTGACTCATATAGTGTAAGGTTATAGTGACAGGGAATGCCTCTCTAATTGTTCTTACCCTAGTCACTCCTCTATTCTATGCATCTTTAATTACATCAAAGTACCTATTAGACACTTATTTCTTTTCTAAAACCTACCACATTACCTCCCTAAGTTTTTTTTCCTAAATCAATGAAATCGTACGTAGATTTCTTTTCTTCTTTTGATATTTCTCGACTAACACCATAATTAATTAATAACTTCTCTCAGTTAGTCAGTTTTGCTTTGTTGCTTTAACTCAAAATTTCATTGTTCTGTTTGTAAGCTTGATGCCACAGTAATTTGAATAATTTTGTATATTTCTTTTATTTTTATATATAGGAGGTCTAAGTGCTAATCTACGTTCTCTGGTATTTTTTCTAATATCTATAATTTTGTGGAATAACTTAGTTAACCATACTAAGCTTGTATCTCCTAAGACCTAGACACTTAATAAGAATCTCATCAGGTCTCCTAGTTTTTATTTTCATTACAGCACCCTTAAGTTCAATAAGCGAATATACCTATAGTTCCTGCCACAAATTGAAATATTTGTTTCTATGCTATGTTCTTCTTTGTGATTCTCATAAAATAATTTATGAAAATAACACCTCTATTTACTAGGACTCTTTGATAATAAGTCTTGATACATCTAACATTACTTACGTCTACTCTTTCTTTTCTGCATATTAGCAAGCTTACACTCTCACTGTCTCACACACAAAATACCCACCCACCCACCCACACTTCTCTCCCATCTTTATCATAGCTTCCTATTTAAATTTGTATAAGCTTTGGATTTAGCATCATTTATTGCTTTCTTAGCTTTCCCTTTTTTGTTGAATTATTTTTCTTTAATTTTTCTCGTTTATATACTTTTGCCAGTCTTTATACCTTCTCCTTGCTACACAATCCATTACCTTTAGATTCTTCAAGATTTTCTTTTAGCCACCACCTTGATACAACTAGACATATTGTTCTACATAATGTTGGTTTCTCCATCCACATTCCAATTACTTTCTCTCATCATTCTATCTTTAAAATGCGTCAAGCCGCCTCCTTAATGTTTCAGAATTATAATTGGAATGAAATTTCTGTATGCTGCATGGTTTAAATACACATATCACAATCTGAAAATGTTGAAATGAATATGCTACTAATGCTAACCCAATGTGACAGGTTGAGGTTAAAGTGGGTTAGCATGCTAAAATCTACTGTGACCTGAACTTGACAATCAAAAAAGAAATTTTTTAACTGAATTTGCCCTATGCGTAATACTTATCTTTGTAGAAAAGTTCATTTGGCTTCCTAATTTTCATTCTAGCTGTAGGATTCTGAATATGGTAAAACTTACACTAGAGGGGGAGAGAGTGAATAGTGTATTAAAAATCTTAACCAGAAATGTAATACAATAAAGAAAATCAAATCAATCGCAAACATAAAGATTTATCTTGGCGCGGTCTTCCAGACCTACATCCGGTCCTCTAGACCTATATCGAGTCCCCAAGCCAATCCTGCTTCAGATTTTTCACTATTCTTGATTTTGAAAATCACAAAATCAAACCTGTACACCCACTTAACAAATCTCTATGCCAATTTATACAACACCTCTCAAAACCAGAGATACTTTCCTTTGAAGTACAATGATCCTATAAGCTGATGTAAAACCACCTGGATCGCAATCACCTTCAAATCACAACCAAAATTTAAATTGCGAACAAGATAAGATTTGGGTTTCCACCCCTTGCACGGGCTTCTCACCCTAAACTCGAGAGCAGCAGAACTCAAGAATTTAACAAATAATTTGAGGGAAAAGTTTTAATCATTCCATAATTGATTTCAACAAGGTAGTCTAGGAGGCCTTATATAGGCTTTATAAAAAGAGGACTACTGGGAAATAACCGATGTGGTACTAAACGTCCACAAAAGAACAACAAAAATAAAAGACACAAATAAAGCTAAAACATCTGCTGTCAATAAAGCCTGAAACAAGTCTCATCTAAAGCCATAGAAGACCAGCGCGTCGCCTCCTGAAGTATACTCGATCGAACCTGCTTCTGGACGGTGGCATGATGTCCTCATCAATTCCCCCCGGGTGGAAAGAACTCGACCCTGTCGAGTGTGGGGGACAGAACTGCTGTCTGCTGTGATAGTGCTCCAGTCGATCAGGATCAAGATGCTGGAGGTCTTCCTCGGTAATCCAAGAATTTTCCGAATCAGGTTTTCCCGTCCACTTAATGAGATAGCGTCTCGTCCCTCCATCTCCAGTAGAGATAATCTGATCATCCAAGATAGAATCTATATGTTCTGTTGCATAGGACATTTTAGGGGGAAGTGGAGGTAGTGGGGGGTTCTCAGAAAGAAGGTCTTGGCTTGGCTCATCCACAAATGGATCAGAAGGGGTATCAAAAGTACCTCGATATGGAACAAATCCTCAACATTAAAGGTGCAACTGATGCCAAAGTCAGGTGGGAGATCCACCACATAAGCATTTGAATTGATTTTCTTGAGAATCTTGAATGGCCCTGCACTTCGCGCGTGTAATTTTTTCACGGTTCCTGGTGGAAACCGTTCGGGTCGCATGCGGACCATCACATAATCTCCGACATTAAAAGACCTTAATCGGTGATGTAGATCTGCAGAAGCTTTATAATCAGTATTATTTTTCATTATCTTGTCTCTGACTTTCTCATGTAATGCATGGATATGGGATGCAAATGCTGATGCGGAGTCTGATACCCTAGAATGATGATGAGCCATGGGAATTAAATCAATGGGTTGCCTGGGCTTAAAACCGTTTACGATTTCAAAAGGACTGAGACCCGTAGTCCTATTGACAGATCCGTTATATGCAAATTCAGCCATGGGCAAAATGAGATCCCAAGTTTTTAAATTTTCTCCAACTAGACACCTGAGGAGATTTCCTAGCGATCTGTTTACCACCTCGGTTTGACCATCTGTCTGTGGGTGAAAGGCGGTTGAGAATTTCAGTTTGGTGCCCATCTTATGCCAAAGTGTTTTCCAGAAATAGCTAACAAACTTAACATCCCGATCAGACACCATGGTTTTAGGTATCCCGTGCAACTTTACGATATGATCAAAGAATAAGATAGCAACTCGAGACGCATCTGAGGTCTTGGAACACGGGATGAAGTGAGCCATTTTTGAGAATCGGTCAACTATCACTAGGATAGAATCGTGCTTTTTTTGAGTCTTGGGCAGCCCTAGAATGAAGTCTAGGCTCACGTCTTGCCAGGGGCACTTAGGTACAGGAAGAGGAGTGTAAGGTCAGGCAATCTGCTTTTGTTGCTTAGCCAGTTGACACGTGCGACATTGGCTAACTACTTTAGAGACATCTCTTTTCAGACTCGGCCAGTAGAATCGATGTTCAATGGCCTTAATTGTCTTATTCTGACCGAAATGTCCCGCCAGGCCTCCAGCATAGTTCCCAAGAGAGAAAATCCCTGAGGGACGTACGGGGAATACACAACTTACGGAATCGGAAGAGATAACCGTCTTGAAGGAGAAAACCGTACATCTCACGAACAGGGCCGTCTCGTAACGCGACATAAATGTTCCCAAAATCGGGACATGATTCATACTCCTCCTTTAATTTCTCAAATTCAACCACTTCTGTGCTCATTGCCACCAAGATCGTGACACGTCGACTCAGCGCATCAGCGACCTTATTCTCGATGCCTGCTTTATGTTTGAGAACAAAAGTGTAATCCTGCAAGAACTCCACCCATTTGCTATGCCTCGCGTTTAATCTCTTCTGGGAGTTGAGATACCTTAACGCTTCGTGATCTGAGTACAACACGAATTCCTGTGGCAACAGATAATGTCTCCAGTAACGCAAAGCTTGTATAACCGCATAAAATTCTTTATCATAAGTGGAGTAGCGTTGCCGGGCATCATTTAGTTTTTCACTGAAATAAGCAACCGGGTGGTTTTCCTGACTCAGTACACCACCTATTGCTAGTCCTGATGCGTCACAAGTTACTTTAAAAGCTTTTGAAAAATCAGGGAGACGCATTACGGGAGCTTCCGTCATCATCTTCTTTATTTCAGCGAAAGCCTTGGAGGCAGCAGGAGTCCACTGGAACACCTCGCTCTTTAAACAGTCGGTTATAGGTGCCATAATAGCACTAAAATTCTTGATGAACCGACGGTAGAAAGTGGCTAACCCGTGAAAACTTCTGACTTCCCTAATCTCCGGGGTTGTGGCCACTCGGTTATTGCCTTCACTTTCTCAGGGTCTGCGGAAACCCCCTCGGAGGAAACCACAAATCCTAGGAAGGTAACCCTGTCTATACAAAAAGCACACTTTTTTGGATTTGCATAAAATTTCTCAGCATGGAGTGTGCAGAGGACTTGCCTCAGATGACCCACATGTTGCTCCTGGGTTTGGCTATAGATCAGTATGTCATCAAAATAGACCACCACGAACTTATCGATAAACGGTCGAAACAATTGGGTCATTACTCTCATGAAGGTGCTTGGAGCATTGGACAGTCCAAAGGGCATAACCAACCATTCATATAACCCGTCTTTAGTCTTAAATGCAGTTTTCCATTCATCCCCTGGTCGGATTCTAATTTGATGGTACCCGCTCTTAAGATCAATTTTAGAGAAGATTGTGGCACCTGACATCAGATCCAACATATCATCAAGACGGGGAATGGGAAAACGGTACTTGACGGTAATTTGTTGATTGCACGACTATCCACACACATACGCCATGTACCATCCTTCTTTGGCGCCAAAAGTGCGGGAACCGCACATGGGCTCAAGCTCTCTTTGATGAACCCCTTGTCAAGTAGCTCTTCTACTTGCCGTTGCAATTCCACATGTTCAGTTGGGTTGGGTTCATTCTATAGTGGGGCAAGTTTGGTAAAGTTGCTCCCGGGACTAAGTCAATAGCATGTTGAATGTCTCGCATAGGGGCAACTCACCTGGAAGATCTTGTGGGAGGGTTTCAGAAAACTCCTCCAGAATTGATTTAATGTGCTCAGGAATCTACTCCTTGATATCCCGGCTAGCCTCTCGAGCCACGAGAGCATAACAAGTAGAACCATCCTGCAAGCTCTTTTCAATTTGATTGTGGCTAATCAAATTCATTTCCATCTTACCTTTGCCCTTATCAACCTTTTTTTGGGATTTATAACGTCCACTTTATCTTTCTCTTTATCAGCCTCTTTCTCTCGGGTTGGCGGCTTCGGTTGATTTGGCATAATCTTCACCTTTTTCCCATTATGGATGAACGAACACTGGTTGGTACGTCCATGTATGGTCACGTCTAGGTCAAATAACCATGGTCGACCCAAAATGATATGACCTACATTCATGGGGAGTATGTCACACCACACATTTTCTGCGTATGTGGCAAATTGGATGGGAATTTGACATCTTTCTTGAACATCTATAGATGTAGCATCGATCCATGTAACCTTGTAGGGGTTTGGATGTTTCACCGGTGTCATCCCCAAGGTGGTGATTAGCTTTGACGCCACAGCGTTGATGCAGCTGCCACTATCCACTATTACCTTGCAGTTCTTATTGTCAATTTTCGTGCAAGTTTAGAATATGGCAGTCCTTCTCCAGTCGTTGAGTGGTTCAGGCTGGGTTAAAGTACATCTAACCACTCCTAATTGGGTGCGAGCTACATTAAGAGGTAAGCTCGTCATTTTCACAGTTCGGATGCACCCATTAAATTCATACTCTTCGACAGAGGCATCCGAGTCATCGTCTTGTTGGTGCACCACTTCTTCCCCATCATCCTCTCCTTCTATATCTTCAATGGGAACTTCGACGAAGAGGGTTTTGGTTTGACTCGGGCACTGGCTGGCAAGGTGACCATACCCTTGACACCTGTAGCATTGGGTTCTAGGGTTGACTTTTCCTGGTTCACTTACCGTTCTCTTCTCGGATGCAAAGGGCTTTGCACCAGAAGGACCTGCTGGTTTGACGCTAGAGGAACTGGAGGCAGGTTTACTTGGGGTAGGAAGTGTTCGGTTGAAGCTTGGCTGGCTAGTAGTGGTGGTTCTAGAGTTATCCTTAAAGTTACTTCGGTTAAAATAGGATCCTCTAGACTCATCTAAGTCGGTGACTAGCTGATATGCCTGTTCTAGAGTCGTGATGCCTCGAGCAATGAGCTCTCGGCGATAATCATCCCTAAGACCGGACCTAAACCTAGATAGGGTCTGTTCGGGAGATTCTAACTCAATAGCTCCACACCGATTCAGATATTCATCAAACTTAGCAATGTAATCAGCGGCTGACTTGTTTCCCTGGGTCCATCGATTCCATTTGTCCAACAATTGTTGACTGAATGATGGTGGAACATATTTCATCATAAGCTTCTCTTTCATGCTTTCCCAAGTGTCCACGGGGTCTTCCCTTCTGTACCTCATCATCCTCTCTAGGTTTTCCCAGTATTGCCCAGCTTGTCCTGTTAATTTCATTACGGCCAGTCGAACCTTTCTTGACTCAGACATGTCATGCCAACGAAAATATCGGTCCATAGCCAACTGCCAATCTATATAGACCTGAGGGTCTAAACGCCCGTCAAAGGAAGGAGCATCAACTTTAACGCTCCTGATATATTGGGCATCGGCATCAGTTGTTTGGTAAGGTGGGCCTCGCTCACGCCTAGGAGACTTACTGTCATTTCGAGAACTTTCATCATCACTGATTCTTCTCCTATTGGTTTCTAGCCTACCAATTCTGGTTGCTAGATCCCTACAGTTGACATCAACCTGATCCTTAACTTCTTGTAGTTGCCTGTCCATGCTCTCTATCTTTTGTAGGATTGTGTTAAGGGTATCATGAATGCTAGGGTCCATTGGTGCTGAAGTTTCGCCTACAGAGAAAGTTCTACCACTTCTAGTAGGCATGCAAGATTCTCACTGACCCTAAATGCAAGCTGTCCTTAGGATATGTATGTTATGCAGGAGGAGTCAGAGATTAGAATGGTGAAAGATAATACTAATTTTAAGCTACTTAGATTAGCACGTGATTAAGAAACTTATAATGTGGAGACAGTGATAAAGACACGTGCTGATACAGTTAACTTCAAGATATATCAAGTAATCACAAATTCAAATTAATTTAGTTGCACAATTAATATTAGGTCGGTTACCACTCAAGATCAGAATCACACAACTCACTTATTTACTGGGCAACAGTCAATAAGTTCTATCATGTGACAGATTGGAAGGACTAGCTATTTAAATTAAATGGCAGGAATTACTGACAGAATATTCAAAGTTACCTGGGAAGACGACCGTAACTCAAACTTGAATGAGACTGTTGTAGGCGTGTAGTACTGGTCGTCACGAATCCACTGCCTCGAGAACGGATCAATTCGGACTTGAAACGAGTCCCGAACGGCCTCCGGAAGATATAATTTGTACCTGAACTGAACTGAACCAGACTTGATCTGGTTTGAATTTTCGTTGAACCAGACCCGGTTCAGGGCTTGATCTGCTCAGCTTGGACCGGACTTGGTTCGGTTTGGATCCAACTCAACTGGGCTCGCCTCTTTTAAAGGCCGGGCGAATGTTGATGTAGCCCTCACCCGACACCCAAATTCTTCAGCCGCTCTCGCAGCTAGGGCAGGGGACGGGCGGCGAAGGCGGCGGCGACGGCGATGTCCGATGAAGATGGCGGTGACCTGCGACGGAAATTTGAGGGAGGGCGGAGGTGGTGAAGAAGACGGCGACGAGGGATCTCTATGATCCGTCAGGTGTACGGTCGGGAAGGTTGGTCGGCGTCGGATGCTTCAGGCGGAGGCGTCGAAGGAGTGGGGATGAGCTCGAGGCGAAGGCGAAGTTGATTGGATGGAGGTGGCGTTGGCGACTCTCGACGAGGCCGACGGCGGAGAGATTATCGCCGAGGGAGTGTGGATCTCGATGGCCGACAAGCAGCAGCAGACGGCGAGCAAATTGCTCTGGATCCGGCGAACTGTGATGGAGATGCTGAGGGATCGGGGTACCTGGGGCGATCGCCGGCAAGGCTGGAGATCTGAGGAGCGTCGACTTTGAGGATCGGGGGATGCGGAGGGCTCCGTTGACTCTGTCGGGGTGGTGGGAGGTGCCGGTGTGGAGCAGAGGCAGCGGCGATGACCTGGTCGGGAAGCGCCGGCGATGAGATCTGGGGCGGCGATGGCTCTGTCGACGTGGCAGAGGAAGAGGACGAAGACGAGGACGATGGCGGTGGCTCCGACTGCGGTGGGGGGGGGTCGTGGGTGGCGTCGAAGGCGGCGGAAATTGATGGAAGGGAGAGATGAACAGTGGGAATTCCACTTTTTTTTTAGCGAATTTTCGATGAAAATCTTTCACTGTATTTTTTTTTTGAAACAATGTAATCTCTTTTTTTTTTTTGAATGAATCTGGAATATAAATCTAGGGTTTTGGAATATAGATCTAGGGTTTTGGAAACTGGAAGAGAAATTTAGAAAAGATAATATTTGAAGGGGATTGAAAACCGGTGCTCTGATACCAAAATGATGTAAAACCACCTGGATCGCAATCACCTTCAAATCACAACCAAAATTTAAATTGCGAACAAGATAAGATTTGGGTTTCCACCCCTTGCACGGGCTTCTCACCCTAAACTCGAGAGCAGCAGAACTCAAGAATTTAACAAATAATTTGAGAAAAGTTTTAATCATTCCATAATTAATTTCAACAAGATAGTCTAGGAGGCCTTATATAGGCTTTACAAAAAGAGAACTACTGGGAAATAACCGATGTGGTACTAAACGTCCACAAAAGAACAAAAATAAAAGACACAAATAAAGCTAAAACATCTGCTATCAATAAAGCCTGAAACAAGTCTCATCTAAAGCCATAGAAGACCAGCGCGTCGCCTCCTGAAGTATACTCGATCGAACCTGCTTCTGGACGGTGGCATGATGTCCTCATCATAAGCCTTGATGTTATTGTGAATGTGTGTCTAACTGTGGCTTATAGATTTTTCTCTCAGAATTTCTACCTATCTAATCACTTGAATGAAGGGCAAGGCAAAAGAAGAGAGATTTGTGTTTTATACAGTATTTCAGAATTTTGTGTTAAGAAAATAATAAATTGATGTGTGTCCAAGTGAGAGGAGTGCCCCTCTATTTATAGCTAAATTTATGACTGTTGGACAATTATTTTAGTTTTCAAAATTTGAAAAAGTAGCTGTTAAAAATGGTTAAAAGGTTCAAAAATTCAAATTAAACACAGAGTATAACAACTATTAACTGCCAGATTAGCTGAACTGGGGAAGTAGATAGTCGATTAATCTGTATTCTCAGAACAAAATCTAGTCTTTGTTAAGTTTATTAGTCGACTAGACTGTAGAGGTAGTCAACTAGTCTGATAACACAAATCTCTATTAAAAACTACTAGTTGACTAGTCAAAGGTTCTAGTCGACTGGTCTGTGTTTACAGAACCAAGTATCAGAATATTTGATTTTATTAGTTGACTAATCTGAAGGGTTAGAAGATTAGGCTGCTTCTATGTTAATTTGGTTAGTTTCTGTTCATATCTATTAGTCGACTAGTCTGAGGTATAAGTTGACTAGGCTGCTTCTATATCAATTGGTCTATGTTTATATCTATTAGTTGACTAGTCTGAGTTATAAGTCGACTAATCTGTGTTTGTGTGTGTATATTAAGGCTTTCAACAAACACTATAAGATAAAGAAAAAAATGTTCACAAGTCTTCAATTTGATGATCTTGTCTTCTTTTATCTCCAAGTATATGCCTTGCATACTTTGAGTGGCAATATCATTTGTTTCTACAAAAGATACTGCAAAAATACATTAGCACAAATGCACAATGTATATCTAGATTTGTTATCATCAAAATATAAATTAAATAATTCATGTTCCAACACTAGCAATATTCACAAACAAGGTGTAAGAGGTTTGCATTAAAAAGAAAAATTTAACTGAATTTTCCCTATGCGTGATACTCATCTTTCCAGAAAAGTTCATTTGGCTTCCTAATTTTTATTCTAGCAATATCCACAAAAAGAGGTATAAAAGATGTTTGCATTTACGTACTCTTTTTTAATTTGTTTCTTGTCATTGATATTAGTGGAACTTACTTAACAAAACTGAATAAAATTCTCTGAAGTTAGCTCCGAGCTTTATTTATCATTCTTCTGGTTTTCTTGTTTTTTTTTTCATATTAGTGTTTTGGCAATTGTCAAGCTGCTTCATTCTGGTGATGACCTTCTATAGAATTTGCATGATTAAATAAACCCACAGTTTCTCGGGGAATTAACTGTTGTGCATAGCTAATATTTCTTTGACCTTTTTGTCTGCAGATTGTCAACAGCTTTATGCAGATATTCCATCCAACATTAATCTTGATAATAAATTGAATCTTCATTTACCAGAAGTGAATAAATATGAAAATATGGCTAAGATTGGACTTGATTGCATGCAAAGAGCAAATTCGACACTTGAAGACTTTGTAAGTAATTCATTGTGCTACACATTGAGATACTCATCATGGCATCTTGAGATTTTAGTGTAGAGTACACAGTATATGAAAGTAACGGTTACATTGTACATTTTTATGTTCACAACTATTCATTTTTTTTTTTTTTTTTTTTTTGCATTGTTAGCATAATTTGATGATAACTAAAAAGCTCCCTGGTTTATGAAGGAAGTGTAACTCTTCCATAAGTAGCTTCCTCGGATATTGGTATAAAACTGGAGACCGTGAAAGAAATATAACTGCACTATGTGGAGTTTTTTGTATTAAGAAAACATGAAAACTTCTCTCCCTCAAAAAAAGAAAACATGAGGACCTACATGCTAAAGCCCTTCCTCTTCAATTGGAATGGGAAAAATGCGTCTATACCCTGGTTTCTTTGAACTATTTTTTTTCTACCCTGCTTTAACTTTCCTTCTTTATTTGCTCTATATTTAATATACTATCATGCTGTTATATCACTTGACAAATATTTTACTGTTTTCATCTTTTATCTGGACTGATTTACCCTTTTCTTTTATCATGGTCCAATAAAAAAGAATTCTAACAAATCTTTCAACAAATCTCCCCCAACTTGCTCTGTTTCTACATTCTGCGAACTGCTCCAACAGTCCAGCCACTCTCCCTCCTGCGAGTGAAAAATCTGTCGAATATGATCCTCTCTCTCATACAAGCTGATCAAGAGCCGTTCATCTCTCACTCTTTCTCATATCAAGCTGAACGAAAGCCATTTAATTTTCCTCTGCCTGATTTTAATTCTATATATAGAAAAATGTTTGAACCTGTCTTATCTAGCTGAACAAAAGCCATTTAATGTCCTTCTACCTAATTATAATTGTATATCTCAAAAAATGTTTGAATCTGTCATATCAAGCTGAACAAAAATCCATTTTTCTTTATCTACCTAATTACAATTGCCTACATAGTATTTGAATCAGTAGGTTATGAGTAATAGTAAGGAGTTTTCCCCTTCCATGTCGGTATCTGAACTGCAACACAACTGCAAGAGAAGCGTGCTCCTTACCAGTGGGCAAACAACATAGGTATTATTGATGTAAGGAAGCAAAAAAAGAAAGAATTTAGCTTAAACACTTAAAATAGAAAACCTAAATGTTACGAGAAAGGTGTTTGCCAGCCATGCCTTTTCCCCTGACTAGGTGTGCTTCTAAAATGAGCATCTCAGCAGTTTTTGCACCAAAAATTTCAAAGAGTTTTTTACTAAAATAAATAAAGGAATGGATAACCTTCAAAGTGTTCATTGCCCTTTCCAAACCTTAGATAATTCTCTTGTTCTTTCTAGCCTTTTTTGGCCAACATCTTGTTCTTTTGTGCTTACTCCAAATTTTCTACTCTCTTGGTTATTTTTGGTTATTCCATGGTTGGCCATCTATGCTAGACAGACACTTCTATCATGGACTCATATACTATATATTGACAAATGGCTCACATTCTTCGATGCTTCTTGGGCACATGTTGATCACTTCTCAAGCGTGCCCACAATTTGTTATATAGTGATAATTTCAAACTTTCAATCATACAACACTTATCTGTTGACATCACAGTGCAGGTCCTATTTTATGTTTCATGGAATGGATGTGAACAATCCACAGGTGATATTTAGATTCCTTCCCGTGCTTTCTTTCACAGAAAGCTATATATATCAGGTATGCTCTTGATGCAAGTAGTTTTCTTATCTGAATAATTTATCTCCCAATTGATGCTTCCTTTCTCTCTTGTAACAGCTAGACACTATGAATGAAAAGAGTTTACAATCATCATTGAAGGAGACAATTTCTCCAGAAGATGATGCTAACCATTTTGATTATATATACAATAGGGTGAGCATATTAAATCCTAAGTCTCTGCTTTATTTTGATTGTTAGTTCATGGAGCCTCTTTAACAACTTTAATCTTCAGGTCAGTTTTTCCCACCTTTTGCAGGTGCCTAATCTAGGTGGGGTGCAATCTCTCCTTGTCACGCCAAGATCTGAGTCATTTGATCCGCTTATTTACCTTCTGAAGTGTCAGAGATTACTGACAGAACGGTATGACACCCTGCTTCATCATTTTTTTTTTTGGCCATCCCTTCATTGTATTTATGTACAATGATCCTAATAAGAAGCCATCTTCTTCTCTGACCCTGTTTCTGCTCGGCTGATTGACATAGTATTGGAACTGAACTTCAGTCTGGAGTTGAGTACTGGGAACTTGAAAGGAAACTTTGTCATGCATTAACAGACAAGAAGAGGGTACTACAGTCCCCCTTTTATCTTTCTTGTTCTGATTGTTCTGTTTTGGTAACTCTGTAAAGATAATTCATCAATCAATATTGTGGTCATATTAGCTGTGTCCAAAAATATTTTAGAAATGCATTTTAAAGAAAAATTTCCATACACATTGGAATATGAATGAATCTTAATTTTTTTTTTCTTTTGTAGCCATATAGTCTGGTGCACTCTGTAGTGACCTTCTGTAACAAACTTTTAAGTCAAATTTGAAAATTTGAGAGATTTTATGTTCCATCAGGAAGCATCATTATCTAAAACCATGAACATGTGAATTGGTCTGGTCTGAGCCGATGCATTTAATATAATACCCCTGCAAATACCATACTTTTGGATATATGGAACCGAATTTTTTTGGTGCTAATTATGAGATACGAGTCCAATAAAAGAAAGGTGCAGGATGGGATTGATTCAAGGCGTTTGTCCCACATTCAAAGCATGAACTACTGTAAAATTTCTAGTGGACGTGGTATTTTGTACAAATAAAGGAGAGATCCAGAGTCTTATTTGCCAAGATCAAAAGAAAGCAGATGAACTAGATTATAGTCAATAAAGACTAAGAAAACAAAGGAGAGGATTATGTTACCAGGCAAGTTGATCGCATAGCTGAGGCTTCAAACAATCTAGACTATACGCACCTAGACTGTGGTTTGAGATCAGTTAGTATAACACAACTTTCTTGCTAACTCAATATGAATTTAATTACTTAGGAATGACTGGGCGACCCTGCACAATAAAAGAGGTATGTGTTAAACTATAAAGGACAAACTACAAAGGACTATATCTTTATTGATACTCAGAAGAATTACAAAATACAATTATATAAAACTATGAGCAAATATCTTCTTATATAAATCCCATACAAGGCTAAATCCTACTTAAACTATGACTCATAATATTACGAGGACTCTAGAACTCTAAGTACTATTAGAATTCTATAATTAAATTAGCTATTATATCTAACATCCCCTTCAAATTCAAGATGGGATGACATCGAGAGTTTGTTAACAAAAAACAAAAAAACAAATTAGAAACTTTTGAAGTGTTGAAAACAAATACTAAATTGTTAATGCTATTGCCAAACTGATGAATTGATGATGCTAGTGACTAGGTTGCCAAAAGAAAAAGGGATTGAAAAGAGAAAGAAGAAGAAAGATAGCGAGGGCGCATTGAGTGGTGGTGAAGACCTCAATTAAAAACCATAGGGCTCCAGTACCATGTTCTTTGAAGGACTACAACTTTTTTGATACTGAAAATAGTTACAAAATACAATTACGTAAAACCATGAGCAAATCTCTCCTTATGTAGACATCATACAAGACCAAATCCTATTCGAACAATGACTCTTAACATTATTAAAACTCTAATACTCCAAATACTGCTGGAACTCTATAACTAAACTTATCTATTATACCTAACAATATCCTTTGTACTTATAGATGGGTAACTAGTACAAATCATTGTATCAATGAAAATATTTACCTTGGCAAGAAAGAAAATATACCTAACATTTATTTCTTATTATTGACACTTTGAACTCCCAACCCCACTAAATCAATTTTACCACTCAGACAATTCCATTAGTCTTATGCATCATGTGATTAGCGCATGCAACTTTTTGGAGAAGGATGTCCTCTTCTTTTTCCTTGAATCTAGGAAGTTGTGTTGATGAAAGATTAGATTAAATTCGAGTTTTGAAAATTTTCAAAGAGAAAAAAGAGGCTTGAGTGTTTAGGGTTTAGAAGAAGTGTCATTATCTTCTTTGCGCTTTGAGAGATTAGAGGGTAAGAGATAATTGAATTTCAAAAGAGGATGGAAATAAATGTTTTAAAATTTGAATATAAATGAAGTATTTAGGGAAAATATACCATTTCTTCTTCTTTTTGGCTACAAACGTTAGGGTTTCAAGGTTTCTCAAGACAGACATGAACTTTTATGTATAGTATTAGACAATAGAGTTAGGGACGCAATCATGTTGGGGATCTGTCGGGTTGAAGGGCCAACCCATAAGTCAACATGAATGTAGGATACACTCCCTGAACATGAACCTGACCTGATTTCAACATGAACTTCCAAAGATGAAGTCCAATCTTCCTTGAATTTCTATGTTCAAGTTAAGAATAGGTTGAGTCAGGAAAGCTAGATTTGGGTTAGGTTGAGTCAGAGGCGGAACCATGAATAAATTTTGGGATGAGCTGCAACTTTTTATAACTTATGCTTATGAATTATATGAATTTGTCAAAAGAATAAAACAATATTCTTCACTAAATTAGGGATAGAACCAGAAATAAATTTGCCAAAAGAAAATCAAAATAGAAGGGGGTTTAAGGCATTATGTGAATTTTTTTTTAAGACATATATGAAAAAAGGGCCGGGTTGTAGCCCGGCCCAGCCAACCAATGGGTCCGCCTCTGGGTTGAGTTATAACAATCAAATAAATTCAAAAGCTCCTTATGTATATATTACAAAAAAAAAAAAATCTTTTTTAGAAAAAAAATACATTTATAACATGAGATTTGAGAGGGGATTAGGAATTAGGGTTCTGGGGTTGAAATATAATATAAAAATTTTTGGGTTGGCTTTTTCCAACCCATTCCAGCCCAACCAGTCATATCTGGAACTGTCGGGTTGAAAATTTGAGTTAGCATGATCAAGTTAAGGTTAACCCGACCCATTTGCACCCCTAAACAGAGGGTAGATATAAGCATAACGGAATTTCATGTGGAAGCAAGTATGGAGCCAAAAGCTTTATACACGGGGGGCACCATGTAGTTCAAATCACTACAGACACACAACTAACATACCATTTATTTTCCCCTAAAATATAACCAAGACACATAATAAAATTCTAAGCAAAATTCTTACACACCTTTTCATATAATTACAATGTTCGACGACAAGGATTCATAGCTTGGAAGCTATGAATAATTGCTTCATTCTCAATGCCATCAAATGTCTTTCTTTATGTATGTGACCAACATATCACCCATCCGTTGATCTCCCATTCGACCCCATAGTCGATTCTTCACAATCTTCATTGCACAAAAGGCTCTTTCCGCTGTAGCTGTAGCACCGGTAAAATGAGTGCCAATTTCTCTAGTCTATAAACCAAAGGATATACCTTGTCTTTCTTCTTCTCAACCGTTTTCTGTGCAAGATCTCCAATGCCATTTAATTTAGAAAATTTATTGTCTGACTGCATAACGATGATATAAGTTTGAAGTTGTTCTGAGCTCATAAGATCTGCTTCAGAAAATTCTTCTGGATAAAACTCTGCAAAGGCAATTTACTTTTTTCACTAAATGCAGCTTGGACTTGAGCAATCCATACAAAGAAGTTTGGTATTCACTTCTATGAACTAATCACTAAGCGATTGAAGTTGCATATCCGTAGAACAAGTCAACACGATAGTGATGTAGATTTGTGGCCTCTTGAGTTCTTCACGACATCCCTCGAGCAGTTCACATATGATCCATATTTGGAAAAATAATGTTGTGTTATTGTGAAATAACGCCACTTCAATAAGAAGAGAATCCCACCCATTCTCTCTCATATTTTGCAATCTTTGTTTGGATATTTCAACTAACTTCATTGCATTCACAATTTCCAGCTCTTTCCTTTGTAATGCTTGTGATAATTCATTCGTAATTACAAGAATATCTCACATAAGATAGAGACATGATGCAAAATCAAAGGACTGTATAGCCTCCAATAAAGCACATGCCTCCCCCTTTTGTTTTGAACTTGAGCCATCTACAATCACGAAATCAAGTACTTCAACTATAGATGAAACATAACAATCAAGTTAGTAAGTATTCCATAATGTGATCCCCGATATGTATCAGGACGTTTGAGACTGATCTCTTAGTTTTAAGCCCTGTCCACTTGGCAAGCCACTAATTGCAAAGCTTCAAGGACTTCAGCAAAATGTCTCTTTCGAAGATGATACATGATATTTGCATGAAGCTCCAACAATATTTAACACATTAACTAATATATTAAAGTGCAAGCAATTTGAGCTTGACCTTTTGCAACAACTAATGCTTATTGACGTTGGTGAGTAAAACAATGAATACATTCAGGAGACTAATTCTCATTCATGACAAGGGATTTAAGATCATCAAATTCACCTCGCATATTGCTTGCTTTGTCATAACCTTTGTCCATGAAGTCTTGATATTAATCCATGCTTAGAGAAGAGTTCTTCACTTGATGTTTTAAGTGGTAGTGAGGTGGTACTTGAAATATGTACTATGCCAATGAATGTTCAATAACACGTCATTATTTATGAAACGCAATGCAACCGCCATTGGTTTCTTACTTGAGACTCATCAACCAAAATAGAAAACAATTTCCCTCCAAGCTCTTTGGTAATGGCATTTATTGTTTCAACTGCACAAGCATTAACTATATTCTTTCGGATTTTTGAGGTGGTCATTTGAACATTATCAGGTGCATTTCATAATGTAACACTTTTAATCTGCTCATCGCGATCAATAACAAACTTCAAAAGTTCAACAAAATTGCCTTGATTTTTAAGCTTTCAGATCATCATTCCCTCTAAAGGCCAGTCCCTATCGCAAAAGAAATCTAACTAAATCAACAAATGCTATCAAACGAGTTGATATTCATCTCCGTCGCGATCAATTGATTTAACAATAAAAGACCAAATATATTGTTTTTGGTTCACGTGAGCTTCACAATTCCCACGGGGGCTCGATTATAGGCATTGCCATGACGTCCCACATGAGTTTCAAGTTTTCTTCTCTTTTTCAAAATTTTGAAACCTTCACTCACAAAGGTCTTTCCCCCTACTCTACCTTGATTTTCTGGTCTAAACAGATAACAAAACAAGCAATATGTTGGATGCTTCGTTATAGTTTACTTTAATCATGTAGTATACTTGTCAGACCAAGCTTTATTGAACCGCCAAATTTTATTTTTTTTATAAAAATATGTGGAAATTTGTGATATTGAGGCTGACAAGGATCCTTTAGAAGATATGCTTTTAGAACTTCATCTTGTTTGGTGTCATAGACAAAATTTGAGGACATAGTCCAGGATCTGAAGGAAGATTTTCCAAATCAACTTGCACACGCTTCAGTTTTGTAGTGGTAGGTTTTGGGATGTCAAAATTAAAAAAAATGCATTCTGGATATTTCAAAACTGTAGTTAGGCCGAAAATTTGGAGTTATATAACTGCAGTTTAGTAAATTATGAGGGAAGCCAAACACACCTCAGGTTGGTTTTTTGGAGTTCAGAAATTTACCTATAGGAGACTGCAGTTAAGAAAACAAAACTATAAAGCTAAATAGACCCTTATTGGTTGATAGGTGTATATTTATTCCAACTATTTCTGTTATTTAGATATTATTCTCACCCATGTAACTTCAGCACCTCAGGTTTTGCTTTCTCATAAAGCTGGTTCAGTGGACATGGCAATGCTTATGGGTTACAGTTGTATATTTATTCCTATATTGAAGTGTTACTTGCAATCATTCGACTTCAGAAGTTAAATTTTTTGCTTCTCATATGAAGAACAATTTCATCTTGACATGTCCACTTTTTCCCCATTTTGTCCAGATTCTAATTGAAGATGTTATGAGAGCTGTTCATCTAAAATCCTTTGATTACCGAGTTTTGAATCTTTTGTTATACCAATTAAGAAACCAACAGGTAAATGAGTTCGACAGGCTTATTTTTATTTTAATAATACCCATCTCGTAATTGTGATATAATTTTCAATATTTCATGTTTTTTCATGCACAAGATTTTCTTGACAGAACTGAATAGCTTTTTTTAGGTAGTATGGAATAGTTTGTTCATTTTCATGAATAAGTTTCTTTATGTCAACATTGGAGGGCTAATTACACCATATACTAGTGTTCATTAATGATTGTTATACCACTAGAAAAACAATATCACTGCATTTGTGAGAAATAGAAATTTTCAAGCCAGATTGTAGTATTCATTAATAATTCTCATAGCATAGAGATGCAACAACCATTCATTTGGAAAAATTAGTGTCATATTCCTTTCCACGTGTTAAAGAAATAACAAAATATGAATGGATTTCAGTGTCCAACATATTAGCAAAACATGGCAATGGAATGATGATTCTTTTTTTGGTATATGCTCCACTATGGTAGACTTACTTTTTGCGCCTTAGAAAGAATGCAATTCCTTTTTGCTAATCTTATAATCATCATCCTTCATTCAGACTCGAATTTTGGAGCCTTGTTCTTTGCGCAAGCTTAGAGTGCTTTATATGAAAGTAGGTTCCTCCATATATTATGCATGGTTCAAAATCTCGGAATCAAAATGAGCAGGTAGTTTTAGGCAATGTTTAAAATAATGATAACGTAACAATAACATTTTTCTTCTGTTATGTTAACATATGTTATAACGTGCATAACGTAGGTTACACGATTTAATATTATTTAATAAAAATAAATATATATATTATATTTAAAAAAATTTATAAATAGAAAAACAATTTTAAAAAATATCAAAATAATATCAAAACAATATATAACACATTTAGCAAGTTTCACAATAATTTTTATTGAGCATCGAAGAACTGAGGTGTTCCGATATCATGCGGTTCCTCGTCAATGGAAGAGAGATTGAAGAGAGATCAACGACGAGTTTCTCGTCAATTGAAGAATCGTGTGATCTATCGATTTTTTGGAGCGTTTTGACGGCGAGTTCCTCGTCAATTGAAGAGATATCAAAGAGAGGAACTGGGGTGCTTCGATGCTCGCCGATGAGAGAGATGCAATTGAAGAGGAACTGCAGAGGAGGAACCACACGAAAGACTTGCTCTTGACTGCGGAGAGAGGAGGAACTGGAGTGCTTCGCTCGTCGTCATGAATTTAGAGTTTTACGTCGATTTGGTCTGGAAAGAGAAATCATTTCATTGTTTTATATTTAGCAGCCCGTGTAAATTATGTCAGTTACAAACATTACGTTATTTTCGTAACGCAACGTTCGTAACGCTCTAAAAAAATGCTCTTTACTGGGAATTGTATTTTTTTTGGAGTGTTATATAATGGCCGGGTGCCGTTATGTTCTTTGACGGGTTATAACGGGTTACATGACGGGTTTTTTAATACATTAGTTTTAGGTATCAAAATCGGTCATATCGGCCATATTAGTCATTTTGTCTTGGTGATATCGGTGTTAGTCAGAAAATAACTAAAAATATTTGAATAATTATTTAGATAATTAGTAGCATTTTGATATATATATATTTAGAACAATTAATGGAATTTGAATCATATTTGGACAAAATATTACAATACAAAGCAGTTAGTGCAAAGATATAAATTAATAAGGTATTTGTAAAGACATTACAATATAATGAATCTAATAAGCTAATTATATTATATTTAATTATATTTATGGCAACTATTTTCTAACATTTTCTAAAATTAATTAGTTAATTATATTCATGGCAACCATTTTGTGACGATATTTCGAACAAAGGAAGTTTAAACAATTAAACTATCAAACTATTTTTCTGATTAGTTACCAATTTTGATTTCCCCCTCAAGTTTCTCTATTTTGGGGATTATTGGTAAGGGAGAGGAGTGTTTATTATCTTTAGCAAGAGTCCCGTTTTAAATATCGGCCGAGTCGGCCGAGATATCATCCGATATCTCCTTTTTTGCCTGCTGCCGATACGATATGGAGAAATCGGTCGCCATATCATTTGCAGCAAAAAACGGCCGATATTTGAAATATCAGCCGATAAATTACCCAATATCGGCCGATAAATCACCCGATAAATCACCCGATATGTCACCCGATATGAAATAACTTATTTATTGCACGACTGTGTGAAAATGTACATTATTTTTTACTGTCTTTGCATGCATATTACATCATTTTATTAGGTAGATGATATCTATGACACTAAATTAACTTTTAGTTATCAATATTTCATTATATATAGTGTCCAATATGAACGCCCGATATGCGCGCGTATTCCCGATATCTCCCCCGATAACCGATATCCGATATGAAAAACCCCCATCCGATACGATTCCGATATCCGATATTTAGAACCTTGAGCAAGAGTAAGTATAAGATTCTCTCAGGCTCGGGATAATCATTATACCCACGAAGCACCGAAATTGAAATAAAATTTGATACCATTGATTTGTGGTGTCAGATTAAGAGACCGATGGAATCCAACAACAGTGTAAAGTCTTTGTTAAAAATTTGCAGAATCGGAAAAATTTGCTACAGTTTGACAATAGCTGTGTTAAAATCAGAATTGAATAGGCTGATATCGGCCGATTCCAGTCGGTATCGGCCGATTCCATTTCGATTCTGAGTCTGATTCTGAACCACTAATTCTGTCTCATTGTTGACTGGTTCCGTGTCAGAATCGGCCGATTCTTGTCGGAATCGGCCGATTCGTGTCGGAACCGGATTGTTTGAACCATGTTATTATGGATATCTTACTTTGCCATGCTTTCGCTAAAAGTAAACTTTAAGGAAACCCTAGGATGATGGATATCAGGTACAATCATAAAACTATGATAACTTAAGGAAGATATTGTATACTTTCAATCTGATGAGAAATCATGAGCAGAAGCTTGAATCATTTATTGCTCTTCTTCTTCAAGTCTAAATCCTCGATCTCAGTAGCTTTGCCTCGGAACTTCAAGAGCGTTGGGTACTAAGGGCTTGTTTGTTTGCATTGAAGAGAAGAGGAGAGCATGAAGAGGCTTTCTTCCTCAACTCAAAAGTGTTTGGATCTCTTGGAAGAAAAATGACGAGAGAGGAAGAAATCCTACTTGGAGCCTAGGTGGACACCACTGTTCCAAAATATCTTCCTCTCATTTTTTGGTGGGAGATGAACAAATACTTTTTTATGTTCCTCTCTCTTCTCCCCCTTGATAACTAAAGTATCAAGGTAATAATTAAACCCTTCTTCCTTCCCTCTTTGCACAAACAAACACCTCTCTCTCTCTCTCTCTCTCTCTCTCTCTCTCTCTCTCTCTCTCTCTTCTAAAATTCGCCTCTTCATTTTCTCTTCATCATTTCTTCTTCTCTTACCGAAAAACAAACAGGCCCTAATTCGATGATTGATGGATTTCCTTCTAATATGATAGATTTTGAAGAGATGAGAAGTAAGTGGATCTTTTTGGCTAGAGATTTCGTGTATTGATTGCTTGAGTAGTAATCATCATAAAGAGTTTGTATAGGAGACCTAAGCTCCCACACCAAATCTCCTCTCCCCAACCAAAAACCCTAACCTTAAAATCGACCGAGTTTTGGCCCGAACCAGTTCGAGTGTAGCCAGGTTGATCTGGCCCTTATCGTCGAGTTTGGCTTTGATATAAAACATCCCCCACTCACATGAACTCCAAACCGTGTTAGTCTGTCAACGTGCTCTTTACTTGTAATCATCATGTTAGGGCACACGTCCCTTTTTATATGACAACTAAAAACAACAAAATTTGTAGGTAACACATTGGTGGTCTTGGATACTGGAATTGCTCAAACGCACTGATAAGATAGTAACCTTAATATCTCACTTTTGAGGAGCTTTTGCTCTGTTGGTTTTATTACTACATTTACATTCGATTCGCATTAATAAGAGCGAATTAGGCCGTGAACATGGTAACTGTTCCGTCCAAGCAACTTCTCATTATTTTACACTTTCCCGGAATTAGTGGAATAAACACTTTCCTCAAATATGTCTGCTGGTACTTTTATACGTGACCCATTGGAGTTATAGATCAAATGCGTCTCCATCCATTTTGTGCTTTTTTTTGTTGTTTTGATCTGTTTGTGTCGATAAAACAAGTGCATGCATGATACTGTATGCATGTTTATGATATGCTTTTGCATCAAGATTAAGTGCTCTTAGCTTAATATTGGATCAGACACATCAAGTTTCATTTGGAAAAAAATTTGAAGTCTATAGGTAGGATAACAAGAAAAAAGAGGGGGAAAAGAGAGCTTTATGGAGTGCTTAGTGTATGTTATGTCCCTTAGCAATTAAATGTGACTTTCAATTTGGTTGCATGGACCGCGCCTTAAAGCAAGGAGGGACATAGATCATTCATGGGGATCGAGTATAAAATTGGAAAGAAAAAAAAAAACATATGCAAAATGATAATAGATTTTAACAAATTTGGAACAATATTAAACAAGAAAAACAAAATTCACATAAGAAAAGATAATAAATTTTAAGAAGTATATTAAGAAAATCAAAACTTAAGATGAATTACCTCATTAAGTGCCATTCAGTAAGGTTTCACACTATGAAATTCTTCAATAGTTGATTCTATTCTAACTTTTCTGCAATTACTTTGAACAATCTATTCATAACCAAACAATAAAAAAATTGGTTTTTAAAAACAAGTAAAACTAAATTAATTTAAGACAAATTTAAAAAAGAATAAGATACCTATAAGCCTTGTATTTTCGAAGATGACTCGATTGCACTTAGATAAGATCTAATGACGAGATAAGAAATTCATGTTTAACCCTTCCTGTGGAGAGACTAAGCTTGCAACAAAAGAAATATGTTCACTAAAAATACAATAAAAAGAATTAACTTGTAAAAACAATTAAAACAAATATATTTAGAGCGAAAGTTTCAAAGTTACCACTTGTACCATATGCAAAATCTCTGGTTAAGGTTGATCATGATGAAAGAAGAATAATAGTAACTCTGCAGCCATACCCCTTCAGTTCAAGTTTTCAGCTCAAGATTCTGAGCTTCCCATAGGCCTTCAGAAAATACTCATGTTATTGCACCCAACATTCTCTAGTTACATGTTTTTATGTAATTTTCTAATGTTCCTCATCTATATTAATAAGAGCAACAATCCTAATTAGGATTGAGCCGTCACTTCTCCAACAAAACATGAGTTATTGTAAGTTCTATCAAATTCTGATCTCTTCTGCCCATACAGTGTCAATAGGTGCATAATTTTGAACCTCAAAAGGCTAATAAATTTCTCTGTAATATAAGCAAGCTTGATCACATTTACGAACAAGGTAATCCTCTCCTGTAGTGTAAATCTATAATATAAATCTACAACACATAAGCACTAATATGAAACATTCTTTTCCAGTTGGTTTTTATGTGGACAACCCAATAGTTAATTCTGAGATCCGCATTGTATGGATGGACAGATCCTAGGCCTAATCCTGATTGAATAGGCCTAATCTGATTTACAATCAATAACATTATCACAGCATCACCGCCAATATTTTCATGATTTATAATCAGATTGTAAACAATGGTAACAGTTATTAGATATCTAATTATCTAGATGAATTTCTACAAAGTTTATCATGCAAGAGCTTGCTGCTTATAAGATGATTGATATGATCTTCTAATGATACATTCCACCTGAACAAACCTGTTGAAGTTTATTTCATGGACATTCTGGTTTTGTTTTGCTAAATTTTTTTTTTGCATCCTTCTATTAGAAATGTTGATTTCCTAAACTCTTTGGCCATCAGCAATTTCAGTTTCTGATGGATATGCAACATGATCATTTCATGTCGTTGCTTGATTATTTCGAGCTAGATTCGTTATGTAATAGGCATTTCATGATTCACATTATAAAAATGATTTCATGTGATTGCTAGATTTATTCGAGCTAGATTCCTTATGTAATAGGCATTTCATGAGTCACATTATAAAAATTCAGCAGTCTTGTATTAATATTAAGACATTTCATGATGCACATAATTTTACATTATCAAAATTCAGCTTCCCATATTTATTTGTTTTTAGTAATATGGATAATGTGTTCATGAGAGCTAGTGAACTAATCAGTTAATTCTTTTCGTTGAGTTTACACTGATTGCTCCTGTTTTCATGGATCTTTTGTAATATTTTCGTCTTATCTATTTCAAAGGTCAACGACTTGCATATGGAATTTCTATCAACATCAGAATTCCTAGTTGAAGTATCAGATGACTTGTAAGTATTTCTACTACCTGATCAGTGTCTTTGGAATGCAATATCTCGGGTGGTGGAGGCTGGGTCTCTGCTTTTGCATTCGCCAATAACTTTCATGAGTCTTGTTATGTATATAAGCAACTGATAACACACATGAACAAAAACGTCCAGATGAAAGGAGTTTATCTTAAATCTAATAATTATTGTCTTATTGGGTTTGACAAGAAACTTAAAATACTAAACAATGCTAGAATAGAAATATTAAAAAAAAACTCTAGTAGTGTGTAAAAGGTTATTGAAAACAATATTTGTCTGTTGAAAAAAATGGCAAAATTACATAATCTAAGTTATCAAACTATAGCATTTGAAAGTATTTAATAAACAACACCCCAAACCCCCTGCCCCGAGAGTCGACAAAAACTCTATTTATATTCATAACTTCTTTATTAGTTATTTTTTCAATGACGGGCTTAACAAATGCTATGCGGGACCTAATATGTGGGATGTGAACTCTCACCTGAATTATTGAAAATGAGCTATAAAGCGGTGGTGAGAAACAGAGGCTCAATTGGTAAAAGAATTGTTTCCCAGTATAGATTTTGTTACTACTTGCTGCTATCTAGTTATCACTCCATTTTGTCCTCGTGTGAGGAGAGATGAGAACAGGAAGAGTGGTTCTAATTGAAAAGAGTGAAAATAGACAGCCTTTTTTTTCTTTGGAGCTAGTCCCTTTCTATCCCTTCATATGTCTAAATAAACCAGAATTTGACAGAAAATAGAGGTGGATAGAATGCAAATACCCTTTCTAGGCACGCAGAATGTGGACAATTGATCCCTGCTTGTCCCCCTGTCCCCTGATTATCTATCGTAAATTGGCACACCTCATCCTATAACATAACTCGCCTAGCAACCTTTTCAATGTATTAATATCATATTGTTCTACTGTTCCTTTAGTTCTAATCTTTTACTTTTTTTTTTTTTTTACTAATGTTTACAAGTGTTGCTTCTTAAACTATATGTAGATGCAAATTTTATTATGAGTCACAAATCACAATGTATAGGTGAATTTAAGAATTAATGAATGTACTTATCATTTACCCTGGGTTTTTGACTTATTCTTCTTTCTCTATTTTTGGATGGAATGATATTGTTCTGGATCAATGACGAGTGGATTATGATGCTGTAGGTATGATTATGAGGTGGGTTCTGGAGTAAAAGGATTCTATGCATAATGGCTTAGTAAAGGATTTTTGAAGTTCATGGAATTTTGAATCCATTCTAATATACGCTCATGATTGTTGTAGGATGATGTGATAGAAAATAGTTTCAATATACTGCGAATGTTTGTTGGCGTATATGGGGCTTCTACAGCACCGGTTATGCTGGTGAGACAGTCACATACAATTATAGTTATTGTGAAATATTACCGCTGCTTTGTTTTGCATAATGATAGATTTGGCATAATGATAGATTTGGTGAAAATGCAACTCTTGAACATTATTCATGTGCAACTCATCTTGATGCACATGTAAACTAGTTTGATATGTAGTGCTCAATTTGTTGTATATTCGTGTCGCTGATATCCTTGATCACTTCTGCATCATTTATATAGGAAGGAATTCTGTTTATTTGAAATGTAATATGAAATTTATTATACGATTTAATTACACACAAAGACTGGATATTTTTAATCATATAAAAGTTCTAATAGAGTGCTCTAGGGGTCCACTAGTGAAAAATAATGGTCCACTATGTTAGTTTGAATTTTGAAAATGGGGGGACTTGATTGTCAGTAATGCCCTATTAAGCCTTTACTCGTTTTCTCTTGACATGCAGCATTACTGGAAGTTAGATGTCCTCATTGATAGAGAATTGTGAAGTAAAAAATCTGCATATCCATCAAGATTCCAATTTGCTCTCTGCATTATGTATATTAACATGAAAGCTGTCAGCTGAAATTGCAACTTGAAGGTTCTGAAGTTAGAGTAAGGTTTTTAATGAGATTACTTTGATCGAATAAAAAAATGGATAATGATAATAATATAATCATGTTTAAGGTGTACAATTATTTTTTTAAAGTGATCTGCGGCTTTTAGTGATCTATGTAAATATATTGCACTAGATAGGATCATTATATGTTGTACCCTCACGGATGAACCTGAACCCTTTCGGGCTTTATTTTTTACTTCAAGGTTAAGGTTCATTTAGTGGTTAGAAAGACTAACTGTTTTCTGCTTTTTCTTTTTCTTTTTTCTCCCCTTTTCCAAGGCAAAATGCATTACTGAGGCTGAAGAAAAGTATGATCGTTTATCGAAGGCTTTGGATCCTGAACTATCATTGAGATACTGGAGAAGATGTGAAGAAGCTACAAAAGAAGGTTAAACTTATTTCTGTGTGAACTATATACTGTTCGGGGAAAAAAAATTTCTTATTAATCCTGATATTAAGAGCTTGCATCATTACTTTAGGAGGTGCGACATCTGGGCATGCTTTTGGAACATGGAGTATACCTCCTGTTATTGTGGATGAAGATTCATTTCGGTTGCAAGCCCATCGACACGGACTTGCTGACTCAATTTTTGGTTGACTTTTGTACAATGACATAATCAAATCAAGTTAATGGAAAATGTAAAAGTTTCTCTTTTGGTTGCATTATGCATCTAGTTTATCGTGTACATAGATATGGAAAGCAAATGCTGTGGTATTACTAGTCTCTATGGCTAATTATTTTCAGGCATGAGTGCACATCAGGGTTGTCAAGATTTGTTGTTTCCCTGCAAGATTTAAGAAATGTGTGTCAAGCATACTTAGCAGAACTCTGTTCTTTTCTTTTTCCTTTTTCTGCTTCAAACAAATGGTTTTTGATGCCTCTACATTTTAAGACCCATTGTATATTTTACAATGTGTTTATTTGCTTAATCCTGTACCGAACATGAATATTTCTCGTTCTGTTTCTTTGCTATATCTTGTTCTGCTAACTATGATGTGAAATCCTATTATGGTTCTTTTCCCCCTTTAAGTTGATCTATTTATTTGTATCGATTTTGCAATTAAATAGGTCGCGATGAACCTTTTTCGTCTGGTGAGCTATGATGTATGGTTCATAATGACAGGTAACATCATAAACGCGGCACAAAGTATTGATTCCACTTCGTCTAGGGAAGACTGCACATTCAGTCCTCACAATCACAGGCCAATATGCTTTTGTCTCGCGTCTTTCTTTCTTCACAGTTCAATGGTCTGATGTTTTAGGTGTTGAGGAGCCGTGCAATTCTGTTACATGGTCACTAGTTCTACAATGTTGAAATGTAGGGAGAGGTTTCACAGAAAAATAGCTCGATGCCAGAACAGAACGATAAGAAACTAAACACTTTCTATTTTCGTCTTCTCTTCTTCTTCTTCCTCTTTCCTCTGTAAATGGGCATGCATGTGTGCGTGCAAAAGTCTTTTTTTTTTTTTTATATTTATGTACGTGACACGCGCTCTACAGTTAACTATTCTGTTTTTCTTTTAATTTCGGAGTATATGATACGTACAGCAGAGAAGTTTTTTGAGGGGAATGTATAAAATATAGAGAGAAAAAGTTGCTTCCCTGCTGTCTGCATTTCATGCGTCTCAAAGGCCACTGTTGGCCCACGCTTGAGTCTAATCTCTGTTTTTCATTGTCTCCTCTTTTCCAGTTTGTGCTCGGAGATGTGTGATTGATTGATATCTTTGATTGATCAACACAAAACAAAGCTAGTTAGCTCGAGCAAAACTCAATATTCTCTCCCATCTAGTAAAGTTTTGGTTGATTTGTCGTGAGAGTGAGTGCAATATTTTCAGAATCCGATCATTGTCACCGATGAAAATCAGCGGATATGTTTGCTGATTAATCAGAACGGCATGGTTATTCATTGATGATTACCCCCTTGAAGTAAATAAACACACTCTCTCTCTCTTATGGAGTGAAAAAATAACTATTCCAATCTGCTTGAAGAGGTCTCGCGATTGCATTGGAAAAGTAGTTTCAGAGATCCCAATCATAACTTCATACGCACTTTCATTGGTTAACAAATCGGTCTCAACATTACCTTCATAGTCCATCTCCCTGCAACCAATGTATCACTATCATAGAGTCGCCTCAATGCTTGAGTGTAACTCAACAAGTGGATTCGAGTATTAGTTTCATTTAGAATACATATAATAGTGACTGATGGGATGAATCAGCAAACCAGTGTTGTAGATTTTTTTTTATGAGTGTGCCAGTCTCTAAGGTTTAGAATTATTCCAAGTGTAGTGTTTGATTAGTTTTAAGTCCAAAAGAAGTTGCGTCCAATTATATACAGCTTAGATGTGATCAAGATTCTCATCAAAAAACTTAGAAGAATCATTGGTGGTGTCTTAGTTCGACCCCAATAGAGGATCATAGTAGAGTGTGTGTGAAGCATGAGTCTTGTGGTAGGCCACACTGCTTTTGTATCCATATCAAGGCTCATATGCATGCTAGATTCTCTCTTGGCAAAGGATAATGTTAAGAATGGACTCTCTAAACACCCACCCCAACCAAAACACACACACACACACACACACACACCCACCAAAAAAAAAAAAAAAAAAAAAAACTTTGCTTTGCAAAACTGTACTGTGAGGCTACATGAAGGGCTAAGGATACAAATGTTCACCTTTGTTTGTAAAGAGAGTCCCTTGAATAATTCTAGGAGGAACATACAACCTCTTGTCTCTTTCAGAAAAAAGCACTTTCCTTCCCCACTTTAGTCCCTTGTTCCCTCTTCCCAACAAATATTTAATGTATTTTTATCTGACAGATAAAATATGGGTTAATTGTAGAAAACTCCATGCACTATCAGAGTTTCTTAAAATACCTTATGCTGTACGAGTTAGAACTAGGAAAGGAAAAGAAGGAGAATTCGAATGAAAATATCAGACGTAATTTTCTTTCAACCTCTCTCTTCTCCAACATATATAGTTAAGATGGGAGAAAAGTCTAAAAGAAGAGTGTGGCCTTGATCAAATCAACTACTAATTAGACACACTTAGGTTTTGTTATGTAATCTAAAACTACCTAAACCATGCAATTCTGTACCAATAGTTTTTTTTTTATTTTATGTTTTCTTTTTCTCTCTCTTTCATAGCAGCCCAAGTGTAAAATCAATTCTTTTTCTTTTCTCTTCTCCATTTTTTTCTCATATATATATTTTTTGAAAAGAAATGGTGAACCGGAAAGTTTCCCGGCATTCATTAAAATTTTTTTAATGAAAACATTCAAAATAAACAATACAAACCGAGAAATCAACTCAAAAGGATTATCCCAAACAAAAGCACACGCATGAACAAAATGACAATCAGACAAAAATGACATAGAACATCAAAGTAGACACATGAACCACCGACGCCGATCACTGGTGGTCAGAATCAGAATCATATCCTCTCCTCACAGATTCCTCCTCCTGATCACTGAAATTCTCACCCATCGAAGACTGGCCAAATGTTCGAGAAATCAACTCCCTCGCCTTGACTGAACAGAGGCAACTCTAATGAGAAATGAGATCGAAGCAAATATACAGAATTTGGTTGGGAGATCTGGCCATGTTGTCAAAAATTCTATTGTTACGTTCCCTCCATAATATCCAGAAAACAGTCGCTAAATCTAAAAGAACCTTGTCCCGTTTCTTAAAAGCATTGTTTCTCCAAGAGGACCACAAGAGATGAGAAGAAGGTGGCCTCTGGGGATCAAAAGGTTCAACTTAAAAAACAACTGATTCCAAACGAAACAACTTAACATAATTTTACTAAAATTTGTGATAGTATAAGAGTATTTCCGCTATATATACAATAGAACATGAGAATTTTCTGATCATTTCAGTAGAATATGAGAATTTTTTTTTAAGTAACAATGATAGTGTAGAGTTTTTCTACAACTTATCTATAAAATAAGTATAAAAAAATAAAATAGAGAAGAGAGGGATGTGGGCACCAAGCTTGGTCCTTTTCCCTTGCCATTTCAAGGCTTTCTCCTTGTGGCCTTGACCCCACTGGAGTTGGAGATCTTCTTGTGAGAAAGGGAAGAAACCAAGGTTCACTTGATTGAATATTCCACTTTCTATAATGTGCCTCTAGTTAGATTGAAGCCAGCACACGCTTGTATTCCAATTTTTTTTTTTTTTTTGTTTCGAATGAAGAGGATCCATTTTCATAGACTAATCTCTCTTTAATTAAATCTCCCTTTTTAATTTTTGTAATCTTTTAACAATAATGCTTAAACCATTAATTTATGTACCTTGACACGTGATATATTTTTTTTTTAATCCGAGTTAAGAGTGAGGCGGAAAGAGCAACAGAGATGTGACACTTTCCTTTATTATTATTATTTTAATCCTTTCACTCATGCCGTGTCTGGTGTGTGGTGGAAGTGGGGAAAACGGAAGTGGAAAAACTCATTTCTCACTTTTTTTTTATTTTTTTGGAATCAAAAAAAAAAAAAAAAATGGGAAAACTTTTTTTTTTCTCTTCCACCTCCCTTTTATACTATCATTTTCTCATTTGCAGGATGTTACAGTTAATTTTGTGGTAATGTAAATCCCACTTGCAATCTAATACAGTAAAAAAAAAAACTTCATAATTAATATTTATTTTAATATTATTTCACGTGGTCAATTTTTTCACTTTCACTTTCATATTATTAACTAAATACCTGAAAACACCATATATTTTTTTCACTTACACTGTCACATTACAACCAAATACTGAAAAACTTATTTGCATAAATCTCATTTTTCTATCTTTTTCTCCTCATTTTTCACTTACACCTTTACCTCCCACTTGTAGCAAACCAAACAGGAAAATTATCAGTTTGTGAATTGATAGCCTTTACAGTACCGTATGAAACTTTTTAGGCGAATTGCAATTGTCATTTTATTCTATTAAACATTTTGCACCTTACAATCAGAATGCACAAATAATTCCTATTCTAGTGGATTTTCACTAATAACTCTCTTAGTTTCCACAAATAGTGAGGTAATTATAGGATAATAGTTAATTAGTCAATGAAGACGAAGAAGAAGGTGTCAACGAATTTTGATAGAAACAATCAAAAGATACATATTAATACTTTATGATATTTATTGAGAGATGACACTTAATACAACTAAAATGGAAGAAATAATTCTTGTAACTTACGCAGAAAAAAGAGAAACAAGCTTTGTTGTCATTGTTGTTGTTGTTATGTTAATTAGATTTTCGCAAATAACCTTCTAAACTTAGATCAAGGAGATTTATCTGTGAAATCTAAAAAAAAAGATTATCTACGGAAAATTTAAACATGGATCTACATCAATCTTCTGTTAGCAGCATAAAGTGGCATAGACAAAGAAGCGAACAACGCCGACTAGATCTCGTTCTGGTGCTAACGAATTCTAAAGGACACCTTCAAGTAAGATAGAACACTCAAATCTACAAGTAAAGGATAAACAACTCGAATCCACAAGCAATTAAAAAAAAAAAAATCAATTTTATTGATTATTAAAACTTGGATACCAAAAACAAAGATACAATAGCCTTATATAGGGCAATAAAAGCATAAAACTACTCTAATTAGGAAACCAAATTAAATAAATGAAAAATGAAACAAATCAGAATTCAAACCAGAATTGAAAACTAAATCCTACTCAGAAACAGATACGCAGATACGCGCTGGTCTGTCGACAACTGACTTATTACTGTGGACAGAGTGTATAATTCAAACTCTAGGAAAAACGCTTCTGCAGTCAGTCTGTCGACAGTAAACTTTGCCTGTCGACAGACTGATTTTGTCTGTTGGCAGACTGATTTTGTTGTCGACAGGGCTCTATCTTGGTCTGTTTACTGCTGCATTGTCTCCTACATTAGTCTCTCCCTCTTCAAAAGAATTCGTCCTCTAGTTACAATCTGGATATAACCGTTTGGTAAGGTGATATTCATAAAGATCTGCCACATTGAATGTCTTGGACATTGTCATAGCGCTTGGAAGATCTACAACATAAGTGTTATCACTAATCTTCTTCACGATCTTGAACGGCCCATATTTCTTTGGCTTCAACTTGTTGTATGCTCCAGCTGGGATTCCTCAAGTACGCCATTATCATATCTCTTTTCTCAAAGAGTTTCTCCCGTCTTTCTTGTCAGTTACCGCTTTATACTATGCATTAATTTTCTTCAATTTCAATCAAACCTTCTCCTTTAGAGCTCCACTCTCTTGAGATTCATCCGGCAGTGTGGAAGATTATGTAGACTTGCTCCCGGAATATGATGTTGGATATCTTTCATGGGTGGTAATCCTTAAGGAAGCTCATCGTGCACAACTCCTTTAAACTCTTCCAATAATGGTCTCATTTTCTCAGGAATTTCAGCGGGTAGAGTAACTTCTTCATTAACCACTAAAGCAAATCTTTGCTTTGTTTCCTTTAATTCCAATAAAAACTCACCTCGATTGCATATGTATATGAATTTAGGCTTTTTTCTTTTATAGACTTTGAAATAGGTGAAATTGATCTCATAGTAACTCTTTTGCCCTTCCAATTGAACATTTAAAGTTTCTCTTACCTCTGTGGGTGGCATTAACATCGTGTTGTCATGATCTCCCTAAAAGAATATGACATGCGTCCATATCAACCACATCACATGCAACAAATTCTTGATAAAACTTACCAATTGAAATAAGAACATGACATAGATTTGTTACCTTAATAGAGGGGCCCTTCTTGATCCAACTAATAGTGTAAGGATGAGGGTGTGATTCCGTCTTTAACTTCAAATAGTTCACAAGTTCTTTAGGAATGATATTCTCACAACTTTCGTTGTCAGTGATGAGGATGCATACTTTGCTCTTTAATGAACATCTTAAATAGAAAATTTGATGTCGCTGCATAGTGTCGGGGGCCTTCTGATTGCATAGCAATCTTTGAACAACATAATTTTTATCTTCCTCATGCTCTTCGGCAAAGTCAGAATCATTTAGTTCCTCAACTTTGAATCTTTCTTCTTTGTTATCTTCGTAATCCGCCATATTGACTTGCTTCCTCTTAAGGCAATTCATTGGACCTGTGTTCAGCCTCTCCACATAGCACTTGTCAATCCCAGGCTTGGCATAAGGATTCTCCTTGATCTTGACAGCTGCGGCGGTTGTTGTCGCTGATGCTAATGCAGATGCAGGGGCGTTGGTCGACTGCCGGGCTGGCAGAAAGTCAATCATTGTGAAACTCGGCTGGATTCATGTGCCACTTACTGACTCTTCAATTGGCATTGGACGCCTGAAAGGTGGAGCCCTAATTTATAGTCTATCGATCTTCAATATTTTGTTGCGAGTTTCATCAACGGAGAACACATCGTGAAGGATCACATGCTCTTGATTAGAGTACTTTAGACCAGTAAAATACTTTGCCGCTTGTTGCTCTTCCTTCGTAGATAAATCACAACGTGATGATAGTCGATAGAATTCCTCAGTATATGTCGTAACAGTCCTTGTATCTTGTTGACAATGTTCAAATTGACTGTAAAAGATCTGTTGATAATCAGGTAAAAAAAATCTACTTCGAAGTCATTACTTCATGCACCTCCACATCATCACGGGTGGTTTGCCTTGACGTCTTCTTGAGATTTGCAAATGGTCCCACCATGCTGCCACTCCTCCCTTAAGTTTGTACACCACAAACTTGACTTGCTTATCTGCGGGGACATAAATCATGTTAAAAAACTTCTCCACTTCATAACGCAACCCAAGAAGGATTCAATATCAAGGTTCTCACTAAAAGAAAGAATCTTAACTTTCATCCGATACTCATTAGGAGTTAGGTATTCTCCTTCCTTATCATGATGAGGATAAAGAAATCTACCTCCCCTGTTAGGGTTAGAAAATCCGCCTTTCATGTTTGGATTAAGATTAGCGAATCTTTCTCGTCTTCTATAGGTCATCCTTTCATCCTCAAAGTCATCGTATTGATAGATGGGGTTGCCCAATTCTTTCTTGGAGAATTCATCAAATAGGGTATTTCGCAAAGGATGCTTCGGTGGTGAAAGATGTCGGGGTGGTTGATAAGGGGTTGGCTATAATTGAGGTGGCTGATTTGATGATGGTTATAATGGAGGTGTCTGATTTGATGGCGATTGTTGTGGTGGATGTAAGAGTAGAGGTGGTGGTGGAAGATTAGTTGATGGATGACCCCGTCCGCTTCGGTACGTACCGTCGGCTAGATTTTGGTCATTGATCTTAAGGGATAATCTCTTGAGCTCTTGCACCATGTTGTCTAAGGTTGACTTGATAGCGCTAATGTCCGGGTCAGCAGTGCCCATCCTTGTGAAAAAGTTTTGCAATCCATCGTCGTCTCCTGCCATCGCCAGAAAGTAGCCGAAGCTCTGATACCACTTGACACAGACAAGAAAGTGAATAAGTTAGATCTCGTTCTATCGCCAATAAACCCTAAAGGACATCTTCAGGTAAATAGAACACTCGAATCTACGAGCAAAAGAAAAAAAACTCGAATCCACCAGCAATTGAAAAAATGAAACTCTATTTTTATTGATGATTAAAACTTGAATTAAAACTTGGATGCCAAAAATAAAAATATAATGACCTTATATAGGCAATAAAAGAAGAATACTACTCTAATTAGAAAACTTAATTAAATATAAAAAAACGAAACAAATCGAAATTCAAATCAGAATTGAAAACTAAATCCTCCTCAGAAAAGGATACGCAAATACGCACAGGTCTATCGACAGTTGACTTGTGCTATCGACAGACTGTATAATTCAAACTCTCAAAAAAATGCTTATGCATTTAGTTTGTCGACAGCAAATTTGCCTGTCGACAGGGCTCTATCTTGGTCGCTTTTGCTCCTGCTTTGATCTCCTAGTGCCCAAGAACACAAGGCAAGAGTTAAAGACCTGGATGCACACCAAATAGGGACCAGAAAAAGAAAGAATTGCTGATAGTGATTCCAATATGGATCCTTTCCCCTCTCAGAAACAAGAAGTACAACATTCAAACTTTAGTTTACAAAAGCATTGTGAGAGGTGGTGGCCTCCCCTATTACAATCTAAATCTGCTGAAACTTTTATATCCCAACCGTATTCTTAAATTCTACAAGCTCCTGGCAGCCAAAGAAACAAGAAAAAGATGCACACAGGAAAAGGTTGCTTCCAATGTAAACATCTCAAGATTACATACACACGCATTCCCTTCAATATTACAGACCAAAGCAAAGCTACAACATAAGCCACAAAGTAGTAGATTTGATTCAGTTCTCAAAGGTAACAGCAGTACGTACTACAGTTGGTAGCAGTAAAATAAGCAGCACTATCTTTTTTCTTTCCTGAAGCAACATCAGTGCAGCATCTTCATGGAGATGGTGGCCAGTGAAACCCAGCATAGGCTTGATTGAATCCACTCCCGTAGAATCTGACTTCTAAGCCCTCAACCCCATGATCGTCATCCCAAACCCCTTCATCATCGTCGCTGTCACCATCGTAAACTCCCATCCCGTCCTCCATGTACTCCCACGAATAGTCCGAGGTGTCTAAGTAATCTTCCGAGCACTCGTCCCAGAAACTCCTCTCATAAGAATCCTCAACCTGCGGCCCCAACACCTTCAACCCAGGGTGCCTCTCTTTCAAGAGACTCTCATCGAGCTTCACTTCCCAACAACCCCGCAGGTCAAGGAGCTCGAGTTCCTTGCATCGTGAGAGGATCTCGCGGACCCCACGTGTGGTTAGGAGAAGGTAGGCCACCTCGAGATGGCGAAGCTTGGGCATGGACGAGGCTATGGCGTAGGCCTCATCATCTTGGCTGACCTTGTCCGCAACCTCCAGAGGGTGCATCGTGCGTCGAAGGCCCACGAGGGATTTGCAATTCTTGCCGAATGCTTCAAGGGCTCGGGGACCAATCTTTTTGCAGTAGCTCACATCCAAGAAGGTGATGTTAGAGAGCCGAGCAGAGACTTGTTCGACTATAGCGTCAGTTATTTCACTCCTTGGCAGCACTAGGGTCTGAAGGGAGCCAGCACTTGCAAAGCCCAAACACAAGAGCTAGTTGAGGAGGATAGAAGTAATAATGCAAATTTCCATTAAAGAGAGTTCCAGGCATCCCTTCATTGCAAAACCCAACCAAATTGCACAAGATTTTCCACTAAATGAACAGCCAAGGCATTTAATCAAGTTGTTTGCCAATTCAAGCAAGACATTTAGCACAAGGGAATGGAATGACAATTTAATGTTCTTTAAAGGTTAAAAGAAGCAAGTGAACAGGGGGGGAAAAAAATCATAGTGTGGACTTCAAACCAGATTCTATTGAATTATATAGGTTTTCCTATAATGGCGTGTTGGATTCATGAAAGTGGGAGGAAAATGGGAAGTGAGAAAACTCATTTCCCACTTTCCTTGTTTGTTTTGAACTGGAATGAGAAATGAGAAAACTCTTTCGTTTTTCCTTTTCCTTTTTACGCCTCTTTTACACTATTATTTTCCCACTTTAAGGGTGTTATAGTTAATTTTGTGGTCATGTAAATCTCACTTGTAATAAATTATAACTTAATGCATTAAATTTTGATGTCATGTAAATCCCACTTGCAGTTAAATTACAGTTCAAAAACGTCACTTCAATAATAATATTTAATATTATTTTGTGGTCAATTTTTTCACTTCACTTTCACATTACTAACCAAACACCGGAAAACACAATATACTTTTTCACTTACACTTCTACATTACAACCAAACATCGAAAAACTTATTTTCACAAATTCTAATTTCCCACTACACTTCCACATTTTCCACTCCCACTTTCCACTTCCATGAATCCAAACACACCCTAAATGAACAACCAATGCATTTTTCAACTTGTTTCCCGATTTCAGAAAGTTATTTAAAACAAGTAGGGGAGGTGCATCAACAATTTAATGTTCTTTAAAGATTAAAATACGCAAACTAAGACATAAAACTTGAAGTGTGGACTTCTAGACACTTTCTATCGAATCAAATATCAGCACCTCAAAGCTGAGGTCCGCAATTGAAGCAATGGTTGAGAGTAAAAGATAAAGAGGTTGTAAATTTTAAAAAAAAAGAAAGAAAAGAAAATAGATTAAAAGAAGTCTGCAAACTGTAATTATTTGACAAATATTAGCTATTTTGGGTGAGAACATGCTTTGTTTGAAAATTCTGTAAAGCCTTTTCAAAGGCTGAAACAAACATAAATCACTTTCCAGAACAAATGATGTCTCTATAAGAATGCAATTCTTTCAAAATAAATAAATAAATAAAATCCCATAGCCGTGATATCAGCAATTTCCCAGAACTCAAGGAGAAAACACATGTTATTGCCTGTATTGAAATTCTAATTATTTTATGATGACAGAGGCAGCTTTGTCAAATATTGCAGTATGATCCTCAAAGCTATATATCTCCATCTAAAGAGAAATGACAAGGACAGGGTCTAAAGATTTAAAGCAAGTAAAAGAAGTATTCCAACTAATATACGACTGACCCACAGGAACAAAAAAGCTCAGAACTAAAGCTTGAGAACCCCAATGTGTGAAATCCAGAAAGAAAACGAAACCTGGGCTTTGTCTGGCATTGCGACAGTGTGGTTTGAACGATATATCCTTGCAATTATGGAAAGCTACGCAAAACATAATCCTACAATCAACAAGAAGAAAATTGCAATGGATGGAATTTCAGCTAGTGACATAAAACTTGGGGCTTGTATAGTTCTCAAAATTGAGAAATCCAGTAAGGAAAAAAAAAATCCCCAACACATTCATCCTCAAATATTGCAACAATGCCTTCCAACTGAGGAGAACTCAGTAAGACAAATTCAAGTCTCCAAGATCTAGAAACAATTAGTAGAAAATTGCAAAAACATGATGTTCTCCTACTGAATTCAAACTCAACATACATAACTAAGACAACAAAAACTATAAAAAAGATATCCTTTACCATGGTTTTTTTCAAGACTCAAACTTGTTAATCCAAGAAGATAGACCTAGCAAAACAATGGACGTCTCATAAATCATAGGAGTAATCTCTAACATCTCGGACTGAACTAATCAAACCTTTCTTGCTACAAAGACACATAAATGAAGCAAGACAAAAATGAAAGTTTTAGGAATGGATTTGTGAGAGAGTATCAAGATTTAGAGATATCTAAACTGAAATTCAAGCAACTATTTAACAAAAGGGCTGAAGAAATGCAATGCGGTTATAATCCACTTACTGGTCAGCAATAAAAGAGAATAAGGAGTCACTGGGGAGCCCAGAGACGGCGAGCCTTTGGAAAGAACCACAGCTCCTCGCGATGAGCATTCGGAGAAGGTGATCAAGCTGCTCAGGCTTGCACCTTAGGCTCCACTCCTCAATGTCAATCTCTTGCCAGCAGTAAGGGCCGGAGACTGCCCGGTCCCAAGATTTGCAAACCCTGGGGACAACTGTGAGGACTTCTTGAAGGGAGAGGTTTCGGAAAATGAGTCCGAGAGCGTCAGGGATTAGCTCTTCCCAACCTCTAGATTCAGTCGAATCTCCCATTGTTTCAAGAGTTGGTGGAGAGAGCCTGTCCAAGGACCGAGATCAAATATACAAGTGATATTAGGGGGGAAAAATACAAATGAAGCAATTCTAACAGAGAGCAGCAAGATCAAGATAAAGACATGGGCAAAGAAAAGAAGCAATTAAGATAGGCATCAATACCCAAAGACCCAAGGAGAGATACGAGAGAGGACATCAAGAAAAAAGGAAGCAAGATCAAAAGGAAATTGAGAACCCAGATGCAAAAATGGGAGAAGGGAAAGGAGCCATGTGGTGTGGGTCGATGTTATTTTGAATAAATAAATAAAAAAATTTGAGAACAGAATACTGAATCCTCTCATAAATTGGTGGAGTAATGGAGGGTGGCCAAATTGAGAGAAAACCGCCCAGAATTAAAATGAAAGCATAAAAAAAGTGGGAAATCAGCAAAGAAGTTACAAGATCAAGAGAGAGGGGAAGAAATGGAAAACTTTAAAACGCCAGCTGAAAGAATGGGCAAAAGGAAACAACTCATTTGGTGAAATGATTCAATTTTGCGGTAAAATGATAAGGAGATGGCTGCAAGTGAGAAAGAGAGAACAAAGATGCCTCATTTTTATCAAAAGAGGCATTAATGGAGAAGAACCCAGATGAGGATGAGGCGAAAATTCAGGGAGATGAAGAGCAACCCATCAAAAAAGAAAAGAAAAAAAAAATGAAATCTTGCTGCCTGTTTCTTTGAGAGAAGGCATGTTCTCTTATAGTGTCATCAAAACTTACAAGAAAGTGTTGCTTCTAACATCAAAAGAGAAGCCCCCAAGCAACTACAACATGCAACAAAACAAACAAATAGGCAGTAAATTCCAAAAAAAAAAAAATGTAGAGGATAAATTTGTAGAAATACCATACAAAGGAAGCTGATAGGAGTTTGCTCAACCTCTTGAATCTGCAAGCAGCAACGAGAGAGAGAGAGAGAGAGGAGCAGAACCAACAAAAACAAGAGAACAACCCGGCAAAAGGAGCAGGCGACGTCCAAAGTGGGAGGCTTAAAAATTAAGAGAAACGAGAAAGAAATTTGATTATCTTTTTGTGTGGGTTTGGTTGGTGAGAATCCTGTAGCCATGTAAATTTGAGATTTTTCTTTTTTTATTTTATTTTGTTTGAGTAGAATAATGTGCTGTTATCTCAAATATAATTTCTTGTGGAGTATCGCGGTAGCACGAGAGTTAGCTACATGAAGCTGATGGGACAATTTTCTTTTGTTTGTTTTTGTTTTCAAGAAAAACATTTAAAAATTAAAATGTACTGACATGACACCAGTGCACCCAGTTATTCCCCAGCCTCTCCATAAGAGATGAATCCTGATTCTACTGAGGGTGAAGTTATGTGTGTCATTTTATTGAGTGTGCAAAGGATTGTCATGGTTGAGGGCACGTTGATGAAAACAACACCAAGAGCTAGTCTTTATCTGTGAATAGCAAATTATGCTTGCAAGCAACATTGACATCAAGCCTAAAATCAAATTGCCTTGCTACTTCAAGGCATGCATGATAGAACTAAGTGGGTTTACTCGGTCGGGCGGAGCCCGAAACCCGTTAGTATCCAACCCAAAAGTTATAGATTTCGAGAAAGCTTAAACACCAGCCCAAACCCGAATGGACAAATTACCATTTCTTTTTTATAACACTAACCTAGAGAGGAGAGTCAAAACAGAAAATTATATCTAACTATCTATGACCATTCTTAAACAGAAATTTGGCCTTGAACTTTTTTTTTTTCCAATTAATTTAGGAAAAGTCTCAATTACAAATTTATTTTCGTCTCAGCCTCAATCCACATCAGTATAAATTGATTCCTCTCAGTCACCACTTCTTTATATATTTTCATTTTCTCTTTTACCCTTCCCTAATATTCCTGACGATGCTCTCTTCTCAACTCTGACCTTACGCAGAGTAACTCACGGATTGACTTGCGCAGTTAGGTTGTCGTGAGGGTTGAAAAGGTGGCAGAAGCCCCAGGAATAATTTTTTTGAGATCGATCTTTTGCAAATCTCGTTTGTTTGTGCTCGTGATGAGTTTTATTTGTGTTTGTGATTGATGTGGTATTTAGATCTGAATTGTCTATCGATCATTACTGCTGCAGTCGAAGTTCTCACAAAGTCCTCATACAAAGGATTGCGACCTTGAGTTTTTAATTTATTTTCTGCTGGATGATGACAATGCTGAAATGTGAGGAATATGACTCAAAGATTACGACTCATTACTTGATTTCGATTTTAAGGGAGTTACGATTTTAGAGGAGAGTAAAATAATAAGAAAAGAGATTGTCGCAGTCCTCATAAAGGACTGCGACCATGGTAACAGTCTTTATTATGAGTAGGATTGCGACCATAAGGACTGCAACGAGACAGTTTTTCATAAAGTTGCAGTAGCAGTTGCGGAGCGCTTCGAAGTCGAAGTCGCGGTTCTCACAAAGTCGCAGTCGCAGTTGTAGAGCGATTTGAGTTAGGTCGTGGTCACAGGTAAACTTTAAAATGGTAGTATTTTAGTCTTATTTGCATTTCGCGGTTAAAACCCCGCTCGATACATGTCTGTAATTTATCGCCCGCTAAAAAAATGAAGCGCATGTGAAAAAAATTGTAATTGAGATTTTTACTCACTAAGTTTTATTATAGCAGGGTCAACCAAAATCTCCCATTTTTAAAAGCAAATACTTTAAAGCATGTGCATTATGTTATCCCTCCCTCTTTGTTAGACCGCCTATTTTTTCTATTTTTTTATTTTTAATATTTTATTTATAATTTAAACTCTCTCTGGAAAAAAAAATAAACAAAAAATAAAAAATCCTAGAAAACATTGCATATTTCGTTCTCCCCCCCCAAATATATATATATATATATATATATATATTTCTCTTCTTTCTCTGTCGCTCTCCCTCGCAACTGGGCTCTTTTTTATCCTATTATTTTCAATTTCTCATCCACTTCACACATCAAATCTGGCTCTGTATGAAGATGCTCCTGGTTCATCATATATAATGTTGTCGTCTTCTTCTTTCTTTCGTTCGTGCTGCCATCGTCTTCTTTTTTATTCCATCTGTGGTGTTCTATTATAGAAGGGATCACGACAAATATCATACAATTGTTCGAGCATTTTCAGTTATTAATCAATTTATGTGAAGGTTCTAAGTTGTGTTTTTTTTTTCAATATAGCAATGTGAGAAAAGAAGTTGAAGAGCGTGTTGCTTTGATTTCTTACTTCCGCTGTTATTCGTGCTCTCACTATGGAGATTCTATATGATTAGTAAAATTTCTAATATTACAATAACTTTTGATTTTGCATTGTTAGCAAATATTTTCACTCTTTTTTTAAGTTTTTTTTCTTTTTTAAATCAATTCTTAATCTTCTTTCTTATCCAAAATTTATCTTTTTTATTATACTTTTATTTTAGTCTACTATTTCTTTTATTACATATAATTTTCCTTTCTATTTTGTGACTTTTTCCTTAATATGTTCAACTTTTTATGTGACTCTTCCTTTTTACAATTTTTTCAATCGATTCCTTATTTTTTTTTTACTTTCTAGTTTTTTTCTCATTTTTTTCTTTATTTTAATTAATTTTTTCTTTTTTGATTTAGTTCTATTTTTTTTCTTATTTTTTGTTTTGTTTTGTTAATTCTAACCAGTTATTTCTTATTCTTTCTTTCATATTTTTTCTGAACTCTTTTTTCCTCTAAATTTTTATTTCTTTTTTCTTTCTATTTTTTAATATTTTTCTTTTCTTTCTACTTTTTTGCTTTTTTAATGATTTTTTTTACTATTTTATATTTCATTTTTCGTGCATTTCGCTATACTCTTTATGTCACATCTTAGTTAGAAAGAAAACTCAGTTTTATAATTTTACTCACTTCAGCCACCTCTTTTTCTATAGTAAGGATGTGTCCTCAGGTGTCAAGTGTTGAAGCGCTCATCAAAGACGAAAGACGAAAATGCCCTTAAATAATCGCTTCAAAAAATGCAGGCCGCTTCGAAAATGTCCTATTTCTGAGGATTGTGACTATGATCGCAGTCCTCACAAAATGATCACAGTCCTCTTGTGACTATTATCGCAATCCTCACAAAATGTCTTATTTCTGAGTACCGCAGTCTAATCTTCTGAGGTTGCGATCATGATCACAGTCCTCATAAAATGCACTATTTATGAGGACTGTAATGATAATCGCAGTCCTCACAAAATTATTATGTTTTTGAGTCTTTATATAATGCGACAATGATCGCATCATTCACAAAAATATCCTATATTTGAGTCTTTATGAAGATTGTGATCATGATCGCAGTCTTAAAAGAGAACTGCGACCAACGCAGTCCTCACAATTAGTAGTCCTCACAGAATGCCATAGTTTTGAGTTTTTGGAGAACTGCAATTATGTTAGCAGTCCTCACAAAATGCTCTATTTCTCAGTTAGTACTCACAGAACTCATCGCGAGCACGAATAAAACGAGATCTGTAAAAAGATTGACCCGCGAATTACTCTGCGTCGAGGTCAAGGTTGAGGAGTGAGCAACATCACGTACAATGAGGAAGAATAAAATAGAAAATGAAAATATATAAATAAGTGATGGTTGGGAAGAATCAGTTTTTTCTAACGTGAATGAGGCTGTAGCGAATCAAATTATGGCGTTGAGTTTTTTTTTTAATTATGAAGGAAAGTAGGTGGATGTAAGAAAATATTCCTTCATTTTTTTACCTTATTTTTCTTCTTCTAGATTTTGTTTTCCTTTTGAAGTTTTTTTTCATTTATTCTTTGATCACTTTTTCGTTTCCTTCTAGATTTTTTTCTTATTAATTTATTTTTTATTTTCTCCATACTTTTTCTTGAATTCTTTGCAATTCTATTCTACATATTTTAAAAATTATTTCTTTGCTTTTTTATTTAGATTATTTCTTTTGTTTTATTTGTTTCCTTTTTGTTTTATAGTTTTTCTTTTTTTTCCCCAATTATATCTCTTTCTTTGCAAATACTATTCTACTTTTTCATTATTTATTTTCTTTTTTTCTAAAACTTTTATCTTATTTTTTCCTTATTCTTTCACTTCTTTTCTTTATATATATTTTTTCTTTTTTCTTTTTCATTTTTCCTTCATATTTTTATTTTTAAATTTTTATTCTAATTACGTTCTATTTTTTAATTCTTTCTTTTCCTTTTTAATGTTTTTATTTTTTAATATATTTTTTAAATCTTTTCCTTTTTTCCTCTGTTCTTTATTTTCACTGAATATTATTTTCTTCTTTCTATCCTCTATTTTTTGTTGAATATAGATATATCTTGTGTTGAATAGATAATTTAATTTTCTGAATAAATATTTCAAATAAAACAATAAAATAGATAACTATGTCAAATTAGGGATTACTAAAACTTAAAAAAAGAGTTCAGGTGCATCACACATGCATTTTTCTAGTATATATGATAATGATGCAAGTATTTACGAATAGTGTTTTTTGTAAAGGAACATGCCCCAAGTACAAGTGGTGAATAACCAAATTTAGTCTTTCTGCAGAAAAATATGATATGTTTATCAACATATATAAAATATATTTATAATAGTATTTCTTATAAATTTTCTGAATTAATTTCATTTCTGTCAGTCTTTCTAATAAACAATAAACTTCTTTATCCATTTATTCTAAATTTTAATAATTTTTTAAAAAACATATTTATTGACTTTTTTATGATATTATCCAATATCTATTATCATCATGAATGTACTTAAATCATATTTACTGAAAATCAAACAAATACTGACAAGTTTAGAAACAAACTTTACTTAAAATATGATTTCTACGTACAATCAGTTATTACTTATAAAAGTATTTCAATGCATTTCAAAAGTAAAAACATATTTAAAAAGAATAATTTAAGTATAAAAGCTTTTAAATGATATATCTATATGACCATAACATGCTCATTGTCACTATTATCTTTGAGGGTAACCATTCCCATAGTTTAGTCCAAAGACTCCAAATTTGATGATACAAACACCTGAACTTTTCTCCTTTTTTTTTTAATCCAAATATTGTGATCGACCATTTATTTTTCTTTTTTAAACCAAATATAATTTCTATTCTTTTAAGTTTTTTTTTTTTATATTCAATTTGTATCTGTATTTATCTTTATGGGATATATGGACATTATATTTTCTTTCTGAACAATGTCCTTGGGCTTTGAACTTGAGTTCTTTTATAATTCACTCTCATTTTTGAACTTGAGTTCTTTTATAATTCACTCTCATTTTCTTTTACATTAAAACTACATGCTTTTGTTACAAAGAATTCACGTGGATACTTCTTGATAAAAAATATATAAGAGAATATACACGTAGCCAACTTTCACTAAATTTCAATCACTCCAAAACAATCACATCTTTTGTGTGCAATGTGATTCTTCCTATAGCGAGGGAAAAATTTGATATGATTCCTCATTATATTATAGATTACATTGAAGTAAGATATTACATCACTATATCATACACAAAGGCATGAAATGCTTGAACGAAAGCACTAACGCAAATATTTGGAGAATGAGAATCGTCGTATGGAGCACTCTCTCAATATTTGAAGGCACCGAAATCAAGCAATCAGAGTACTGTAACTGCAACATATTTTGATCAGATATCTTACAGAATGATTCAGTTTTATCGTGTATTTTGAATTATTAGACCGTATTGTCGTTCAATTCTTGCGTAGGACATTAAAGAGATGGGCACCCAATTTGTCCCAGCGCATGTGGAAATAATGGGGCATGGCTCCTCTTGTGTCAGATTCCCATAAGCATATGTACTCATTTGGAATTTCTTTGCACGTGTAAATCTCACTGCTGTTTGGTGAGTACTAGTGCTCGATTCAATTTATATGTTATTTTCACTCAGGTTTTTTTATTAGCTTACGACAAGTTTTAGGTTCAAGGTCGAGCTTCGCTTAAAGTTTAAGAGTAAAAAACTACCGATATATGAAACTCAAAAAACTTTACGGTTTTATTGAAAGGATTAGAGTTTGATATTTTAGGAATGGAGTTTCAAGAATATAATTCCACTACTATTTGGTGAGTAGTGCTCGGTTCAATCAATCTATTAGTTTCACTGTTGTTTTTTATTAGGTCACGAGAGATTCTAGATTCAAGATCGGGCTCTACTTAAAATTTAGCCAAAAGACTACCGTGTTCAAAATGAAACTCATAGATCTTTATGATTTTAATGAAAGAATTAGAGTTTGATATTTTAGGGGAGAAGAATTTCAAGATATTTCACCAGAACAAAGCATCAGTCGGAGTTAGCTGAACTAGTTTCAATCTAGGCTTGAATATGGAAGGGCTTGTCAAATTTCCCCCTCATCACAATGACCAAAAATAAAAACAGCGTAATGCTTACATAATGAAGCTCCCTCTCTCTGAAGAGTGTGGATATTTGTACTCATCAAATCAGATCAAGACACTCATCAGATCAAGACGCTCACCCAATTTAACGCGCTCACCTAATTTGATAAAGACACCCATCAAATTTTAAAAAAATTCCAAAATTATCCCCCCCTCGTCCCCACCACCAGCCCCCTCCCCCTCCCCCTCCTCCTTACTCCCCCGGCCGCCAACCGTGACTGTAACTGTTCAGTCATCACTGGCCGAATAGAAGAGGGCATTTCGGACTTTTTCCTGAGATAAATGTCTTCAAAAAAATAATGACACTCTTGTAATTATTTTGTGAGTGTCTTAATTAATTTGGTGGATGTGAACATATCCGCGCCCCTTTATAATGTTCCAATTCATTAATAAATAAAGAGAGAACACGATGTCATTTTTATTGACATTCTCTTCAATTTCTTAAGAAGCAAAGAGACCACTACCTCATTAAAATCGTAATATTCGTCACAGTTGCTATGAGATACAAAACTCTTGCTCTCTTATTTATCTTCCCCCTGTGTTTTCTCATCACAGCAGCAGTCAGCATCATTAGCCCCTCTGTTCACCTCACTCCATGTATTTGGTCTGCTGAAAGAGATGGGGAGTGCATTTATTTTGCATGCTTGGGTTTCTTCTACCATCAGCCATCACCATTCCCCATTCTAACACTGGAACAAAGGTGGTGCAGCTTGAGAAAGCATTCACTGGCCAAGCTGGGCCTGTGAGAGAGAGAGAGAGAGAGAATCTCATTTCACCATTTATTTCTTTGAGTGCTGTAACTGAGAAAGCACTATTTATTGATGGCTGAAAAGTTTGCATCAACTGTAACACATGAGGAAATAAATGTACCCATCTGTTAGGCAAGAAGCCTGTTTGCCAGTTCAAGCTCTTGTCACCATCTGGCGAGTTCAGCCCCACCCATGATTGAATGGAACAGATCAAACAGATAAAAGAGCCAAACAAGCTGCCTGTTAACTTTGTGTGGAGATGAAAATAACATTGCAGTAATAATGGTGTCAATTATCTGCTATGCGATTAAAAAAAAAAAAAAACATAGTGCAAACATATGCACACAAAGATTTCACGCAGAAGGGTTGCAAAGGAAAAGAAACAAAAAAAACTCAAAAGTTCAAAAAAAGGATTGCTAACAAGGCAATTGCTTTTGTAATCTATTATGAGCTCCAAAGCTTGTGATTGATTAAAAAGTGTACTGCGACCAGCCACTATACACAGATCAATCCTTTGAAATGTCTTGAGAATACGAGAACCTTGCTGCTGTCTTGAATCATCAGCCTTTACTCCACAGAATACACATGATGAAGATGACTTCACTCCCTGCATAAAGTTGAGAGGAACAAGCTCAGTTAATGAGGATGCATTGTGATGGCTAATGTGCATGTGATGTGGGGTCAAATTCATGGGCTTGTTTTTCTTCCCTTAAGAGAAAAAAGGCATCAATTATTTGAGTTCTGATTGAAGAAATATTTATTTGCATAATGCAATGTGTTTCTTACTAAAACTTGGGAATTTGATTAATTCATTGCACAAAACCTGCATAACGAAAGGCAATCGTCTGTTCATGTGGCGGCACAACGACTGAAGACGATAATCATCAAAAAGGAGTATGCAAACATTAAGAAGGTAACTAACACTACTAACAATAGCAAATAGGCACAAAATCCAAAACTGCGTGAAATGGTTAGTGTCATAGAGAAAGCAAAATTTCCGAGACTATGGAAGCTTCAGAACAATAATTTGTTTCACACATGAGCTCAGCTACGATGATTCTGGTTTAGATCCTTGAAGAAGATACTCAGAAATCAATGTCACAGCACATTTTCTTTCTCAAGAAAACAGTTCTAAAATGCCCGTTCATTTTCATGAGAAATGATCTGAAAACTTAATTCAACAGTGTCACACATGTGAAGGAGAAATTTGAAAACAATCCATCTTGAAGTTGACAAATTAAAATTAAAACCATCTGTTCTTCCCAAAAGTAACAGAGCAGGAAATGTGATAAATATTAGCTTCAGCAGCCACTCTGACTCGAATACCAGCCAAGGTTCAAGACCATTCAAACTTGAAATCAATGGATTTTGTCCATATTCACAAATTACAGATGATAGTACATTCAGATATGATGACTTCAGCTATCCCATGTGAAATATATTCAATTGGGTGGTACCTGCGTGAAATGAACAATGATGCTATGTTTTGTCCTAATACTGTTGAGGACTGAATCCATAAAGCCACAACAATTTTTTTTTACTCTAAAAACTGTTCACAATTCATTGGGTTATATAGTATCTACATGTCTTGCCGTGTCATAATTCTACTGTTGTTTTGTCCACATTTATATTCCGGCAATCTTATTTGAAGAAAGAAATATACCTGAATGTATATAGTTTATTTATGTTCAGTATATCCTTGTATCAATTCCTTCTACGATGGTTTGATCATGTGCGATGTAGACCTACAGATGCGCCAGTCCGGCGAGTAGAGTGTATCAATTTAGGGCAAGTTAAAAGAGCGCAGGGGAGACCGAAGAAAACATGGATGGAGGTAATACGACAAGATATAGAGGCTAAAGGTCTTAGTGAAGGCATATTGCTCGATAGGAATGAGTGGAGAAAGCTGATCCATGTGCCCGATCCGGCGTAATTCTCTTTTGGTTCATGTAGCCTACCCCCAAATACTTGGGACATATGGCTTAGTTGTTGTTGTTGTTGTATATCCTTGTATCAATTCCTTGTTAGGGCAATGAATTGTGCAACGTGCATATATCAACAAACACTGAACCCGTAACAGCATCCATGCAACGTGATCATCAAATGACCAAATCAAACACTGCTGATGAACCAAAAGAAATTGACACTTTTCCATATTATTTACATATCTCAATTATCTTGCCTTCTAGATTTCTCTCTATTAGTTTCAGATTTTTTTATTTTTATTTTCCCCATTCTTTTCTGCTATTGCTACTGGGGGTGGTGATTAGAGGGGTAGATTGGATCGGATTGAGGGCTAACCATAACCTGATGTTCTATATAGAAATCTTAATCCAAAACCAGACCTCAGCTAACCATGGCTTGAGGTTTCATGAAACCAAGTCCTCCCTGATCTAACATGGGTCAGGTCAGGTTGAGGCTTAATCGAACTACGTGACATTTGACTTTTGTGCATAAATATTTGACAGGTAAACAACACTGGATGGGTTGCAGAAATGGTGGCATTCTAGATGTTGATGGTTCAGAGAATAGATAGGCAACAAGTGGAGGGAAAGGGTAGGAGTAGAGGACTCCTCCCCACTTCCTGAAGTCCTCAGAAGTGGGGAACAAAAACTCATGCTTGAGGAAGAGGAAGGTGAAAAGACAAAGGCAGTTGAGATGGGAGAAGATGTGAAGGATAAGTTTTTGAAAGAAGGCTGTTGGGTAGGGCTACATTTTGCAAAAGAGTTGTGATATGCCAGAAGTAGCCTCTGAAAATAAAGCTGGACCGACCCATGCCTCGGTTCTGTATCATTTCCACTGTTTTTCACTCTGCCGAGGAGGTTGGAACGTTTTGAAAGCTTCAGTGGATTTTACATAGATCTTATATGTGGCAAGTGCCACGTAGGTTGACTTCAAGAATTGTCATTGGGCCTAAAGGCTCAGAAGACACTAAAATTAGCAGATGAAGGCACAAAAAGTAGTTTGCCATTATTGAGTAAATTCATAAGAATCTTTCCTTTTCTGAAGGGCTACTGAAACTTCCAGTGCACAAATAAACATCAGAAGTCTCAACAGAACTTTAAAAACACTAAATACTTCCGTGCACACAAACAGCATAAGTACTCTTAGAAGAAATACTTCAGGAACTTTTGAAATACTTCTGAGCTTTGGGTGTGAATCCAGTGATTGTTGCCTCTTCCGTGCAGCCAAATGGCACCCAAGGCTGATATCACTTCATTTTGGGAGGTTGATTCCAGAAGGTCAATCATTTACCGTCCAAGTATGGTTAAATAGCCAATTAGGAGGTGGTGAGAGGATATGAGTTTCAAATTATTGCATATGGTTTTGATTTTCTTTTAGTAGTCCTAGATTTATGATATGCAATTTGCAAGTTTTAGAACTAAAATTTATATATATATATAAAACATTGTAATGGTAAAACTAACGTGCAAAAGCATCTATGGTCAGATGGGTCTCTTGGGCTCGGGTTAGGTTGGTAGTGAATCTGACTTGAACTTAAATTAGTTTGGGATTCTAACCCTACCCCTGATATGTCAACCCAAACCAAGCTCATTGTTAGGCTGAGATCCAAGTTGCATCCTTAATGGTGATGGTAAAGTTTGTCCCCTTTCCTTATTTTATTTTCAAACTTATTTAATTTTATTAGTTATTTTGATCTAAATCTCTTTTGGCTTCAATTAGATGAATAAGAAGGTAAATATTTTGGAGGGGTTAATCGAAAATCTTACGTTTATTTTCTCTTCTCACGACATCTTTTTAGTTTAAAATGAAATACTATATCAGCCGTGCAAGTTTTGGTGTTTTTTTAAAAGCTTTCTGAAATGCTAAAGTTTTTGACTTTGAACAACAACTAGAGGATCCTTGAGGATATTAGGCTGGTTCTTCTGATGATTAAAATTAGGAAAAGATATGACGCAATCATGAGTATAATTAGAATTCACTTAAGTAAACAATACTGAAGATTTGATCATTGCTCTAGATGATCTCTGCATATAACAAAGATGGGAGCCTACCATTAAACAATAGGGGGAGAGTGCTTCTCTTAAATACTTTTGAAAAATGCCAAATTTAAGAGCATGTGCAACTAAGATTCTTTTTAGAAGTTGTTAGGTGTACAAGACAAATCTCAAACATGAGGACACAGATATCTAAGCAATTGTTTAGGTGATAAGACTCAGACATATATTCAATGCAACATGTTCTGAAATCTAAATATGGAAACACATCTGACATACTTCATGAACGTGCTTTGTGTGCGCACGCAATACAACATTTAATGAAATCTAAAATGCGGTCACATGAGTAAGATAAGAACAATATATTTTGTATTTCTAGTTAAAATGTCTCCAAATGTCATCATATGAGTCATGACACATGCCATATCCATGACTACCGCATCAGTGTTGCTAGCTTTCACTCATTTATTACAAATTAAAATAAGCAACAGGAACACAACACAATATCCAGTATTGGCATCATTTAGTTAATTTAGTATTGACATATGTTGCTGATAAGTCTAATATTTTCTATTATTTAATATCTTTATTGAGTGATTTTATGAATTAAATTATGTGAGAAAAACAAAGACATAGTAATTTTATGATCTACATTCACTAATATAATTTTGCTTCTTTTTTAAAGATTTATCATACACATCAAGAGTTCATCAAAGCAGATCAGGACAAAGCAACAAACCTTAGCCACAAGTAAGCAAAATCAAAATCAAATCTTAAGTTCTAACCGCTCAACAACTAGCACAAGGTTGACTAATCTCAAATAACAGAAAAAGAAAAGATTTTATCAGAAAAATCAGTGAGGTAAAGAGATCCTTGTTTTAATTATCAGTCAAGTCGGCCGAGATATCGTCCGATATCTCCTTTTTTTACCTGCTACCGATACGATATGAGAAAATCGTTCGCCATATCGTTTGCAGCAAGAAATGACTGATATTTGAAATATCGGCCGATAAATCACCCGATATCAGCTGATAAATCGCCCGATATATCTCCCAATACGAACTAACTTATTTATTGCACGATTGCGTGCAAATGTATATTATTTTTTAATGTCTTTGCATGCATATTACATCATTTTTATTAGGCAGATGATATCTATGACTCTAAATCAATTTTTAGTTATCAATATTTTATTATATATAGCATATGTTATGAACGCCCTATATGTGTGTATCCCCGATATTTCCCCAATATCCGATATGAAAAGCTCTCATCCGATACAATCCCGATATCCGATATTTAGAAACTTGAAAGAGATAACAACAAATCCAAACAACAACTGATGTATTCACTTGGTTTTAGGTTGAGCCGATCTCCCTTTGACCCAAATTAGTGGATAGATTCGTGATGGGGATTAAGATCGCTGGAGCTCTTTTTAATTTTAAAAATCCTCAACTGCATAGGACGAATGGATGTGAGTTTCAGTCCTATATAAAGGCAGCAGGGGTTGGGAGATCAAAAAAGAAAAGAGAGCTCGGCATCATTCAGGAACCAACACAAGGAGAGCTCGGCATCATTCAGGAACCAACAGTAGGAGAGCTAGCAAGTCAGAGTTCAGTGAAGAAGGAGAGCGACTAAGCTTTCTTACTTTTTTTCTTTATTCTCTTTCTCTCTCTAGTTGCATTGAATATTATTTTATTCCCTTTTGCAATGAAATAAATCGATTAATTTATAACTATTGCAAGAGTTATGTGTGAGTTAAAGTTTTATGCTTAAGCTATGAACTTAAGCTCTATGGTTATAATTATTGATTGATTTTTAGATGATTGGGCTTACGATTATATTATTTAAATGTCATAATAATTGAAACCGAGATAGGCTATACGTAGGACTTGATCCGAGATAAGTTATGCCTAGGAGTTGATCCGAGATAGCCTATGCCTAAGATATTTTATACATTAAATTAATTTTATGTCATTATTATCGAGATAATCTATGCCTATTGGTGCTTCTAACATAACGAGTAGATAGGTTAAGCCTAGGTAAGTGAGATAACCCTATGCGACTCCATGATTTCAAGCTACAGATTTAGGTAGATTAAATATCCAAAAATTATTTAGAACTAATATTTCCCAAGTGCTTGATATTTGATTTAGTTTAATCGCTCTGTAGATTTGACTTGGTCTTACTGCTTTACTCGTATTTAGTAGTGCAAATTCGATTTTTAGATTTGCATTGTTTAGCTGATTTAATGACAACCGTTTTAAAGCGATCAGTTGCTTTGCATGTGGATGTTTGATCCTCAAAAATCTGAAAATGGTTCAACTTACACGTGCATACATACTTGTGATTAATTATTGAAATATTTATGGAAATAAATGTATGCATGTTTGCTGGCAAACATGATAAGCGAAGAATAATGATAGATTAAAAAATTAAACTCAACAAATATAAAGGATCATAATGCATATTTTTTACTCTTTTTTGTTGGCTTTTTATATGTATACAACATCAATCTTTCCCTATTTTCCTTCCAAATCATGGTATTTTTCAATTGAACACCCCCAACTAACCCCAAAAAAATAAAGAAAGAGAAAAACCCTCTGAAATCAATGAAGGACTTAGAGCCTTTGTCGTTAGCAAATCATTGATTTTGTACAACATAAACATAAGGGTAAAATTCACTAAACGCTCCTTAAGTTTTGAGAGTTTCTTATCCATTAGAATGTAAATATGTTACCATCAACCCTCACTATAAATTTAAAGTTTTGGTGTATGGTAGGGGCTTTAATATGGTATCAGAGCAACCCAGCTTCAATTTTCACCAAACATGCATTTAAAAAGTAAATTTAAAAATAAGAATACGCTACGTAAAAACTCAAGTTTTGACCTATAAAAAAAAGCGCTTGACCAGTAAAGACATGTTAGAATATAAATATATTACCCTCAACCCTCACTAAAACTTCAAAGTTTGAATGTAATAGTAGGGACATATCATCTACCTTTCTTATTTTATTTTTTTCTACTTCTTTGAAATTCTCACATCCACACTGGCATCATCCTTGTCATTAAGAGACATTACGTGACTTCATATAACTGCCTTATTTTTTTAAAATAAGATACCCTATAAAAACCTAAAGTGCTTTCGTGATATTCATCTTTTATATTAATTTAATTGATAATTCTAAATAAATCTAAACCCGAATATGTTTACTATTCAGCACTTATTTTTTAAATTAATATTTAGCACTAATTATAAATCTAATTCATCCTTATATTAAGTTCATATTTAATCTATTAAAATAAAACAGTTATGAACCATTAGCAAGTTCATATCCATTCCATAAACTTCTTCACATCTTTTGTTTCTCCAATCTTGTCACCTCAGTCTAACCCTAAATAATGCACATTATTAGATCTTCTTTAACATGCCTCTTCATTATCTTTTTCATCTTCCAGAACTCTAAATCAAAATTTTGAATTCAACCAAAAACATCAAGCTTTCTTACATCTTCATTTTGCTCGGTTTTACTAACAATCCAAAATGAATAAAATTTCAAATTCAGACCAAAACCCAACTCCTCCTATATTCCATATAACTATTTGAGTATCTCAGAACCCGAATTCTAATCTAAACTCATATAATCCTCAGGGTTTAATAATTGGAAGCTCATGGACGAAGAAAAAAATATAAAGTTTTTTTAGCTTTAATCTATGAAAATCAAATGGAAAATGATGGTTCAAGGGGGACAGAGTTAGGCTTGGAAGACGGGCATGAAGCGGGTTTAGAAGAAAGGGTATTATACCCATTAACCTGCTGTGAAGGGACAAGGTCATTTTACGAGTTCTATTATCAGAGTTTGATCAATATAACCCTAAAGGCCAATATGAGATGAAAAATAAAATAGAGAGGTTAGCTTAGAAACCCCCCAAAACCTAGGGGAGCTTAGTCAATTTTGCCCTAAAAGTAAAATACACTTTATCCCCCCAACAAAAAATAGACAAAAGGTTGCTCTTTCTCTCTCCAGTTAAATCTCCTTATTGAAGTCTATTTCATTCTTCCTCCATGCTAGATCTTAACTATTGAATCAAAAAGAGGAAAAGAAAATTTCTTAAAAAAACGGAAAAGATATGGCAAAAAAGATGGTTCAAGCTCAACATCCGCACTTCATCCCTCACAAACGTCGAAGCTCCAATGGAACACTGAGACCAAGATCATCTCCATCAACACCTCCTTAAAATCAAGATCAGCCTAATGCAAGATCAACCTAGACCAAGTCCAAGCTCTAGGTCAACATCCAGATCAACACCCAAACCAAGCTCCAGAGCAAACATCAAATTACTCATTGTTAGTGATGCTTCCTCGTCGAACCCAGTGTGTCAGAGCAAGGAGTGCATAAGGTCGCGTAGGTTCTACGCCCGTTCAAGAATTGTGTCAGTACTAACGACGGTGAGGGAGAGGGCAACGTTAGGGTTCCGGAATTTAGAGAGAAGAGACTCAATCATGCAGGTGGGCTTTTTTTAGATATGAAGCGAGAGAAACAAGAGTGCACTAGACATACATATGGACAAATAATGGACGGGAAGTGGTGATGGTGGTCAGAACGAGAGATTTATTAGGTTAGGGTTATCCAAACAACAACAAATTTGTCATTTTGGTAAATATTAGACTATTTAACAACAAAACAGAAATAATTCCTTTATTCTCAAACAATGATGGAGAGGGCAAATTTCTTAGTCCCTAGTGATTTGGGAAGTTGATTGGCAAATATGATGATTTGAGAGATTTTTTTTTTTTTCTAAATAAGAAAAATGTGATCGGTACATGTGTAAAAATTCTTTTTCATGTTTTTCTTCTTCTTTTTTTTTTGTTGGGGATGGGAGTTAGTTACGTTGACTTGACCCTAGGATGTCATGTCCCACAACCCATCCCTAATCCTTTCCCCCTGACCTAAACCTCAGGGGAGCCACAACAACCTAGAAATTAAAAAGATTAAATTATGCACCAACATAAATCCTAACCCCAAGCAGGACAAATCTCGTAACTTTGATGTGTTTTGTAAATTGCAATTTCTTGAATGTGTTTTACACTCTCATAAAGTAGATATTTAGTCCCCATGGAATCTGGACACAAAACATACCCTATAAGAAAATTTCAGGATAAGATTATCAATTTTAAATTTTAACAAGAAGATTATCAATTTTAAATTTACGTGGTTGAGATGCAACAGAAGTACACTATAACAATACACTATAATACTTGTAGGGTTGGTCTGCAACATTGCAAATTTGAATTGACGGGAATACACGTGGATATGCAAAATGTATATGGAAGGGATATGTGCAAATATTCAACTTAAATTTCATATTTGTGATGCGATGCTATGCAAAAAAACATTACTTGGTGGATACATATATAAATACACCTACAAGGGCAGATTTTAGCTAAGTGGGGCATCACCTATCCCTGAAGTATGAGAAAGTTTTAAAGGGGTTTTGTATATGGTTCAGAATTAGTAATGAACAATACATCATAAAGGACATAAAAATGCTTGGGGAACAATAAAAGAGATTCAGTTCAAGAAAAGTTTTTTTTTTTTTGTTTTTCTTTGCATGCAACAACCTAAATATGTTAGATCCCACTTGATGTGAAACGTGCACAATTGTGAATCAGAATTCAATGATATGATAAACTTTGCTACGTTTCACCATCTATTACGATCTTGAGTAGAAAAACAGTTAAAACTAACCATGCAGGATAATGTGTTTAACGAAACATGCAAGTGCAGTTGTACCGTTCGCAATTTAAATAAACTAATGCAACTAACAGTTATGATGGCAAAACTTGTACACTCAATATATATGATCAACGAACACAGGATAACAGAATCTCGCAATTTTACTATTTGTGACAACAATAAATTGATAAAATAATAGAGAATGATTATTAACCCACAAATAAATAAACCATGTTGAGAAAATTATCTACTGAGAATCGCAGGATCTCAGTGACCTGTAGTGGCCACTGATGTGAAGCTCTTATTGTCACGATCGTAACGATGCAAAGATCGCTTGAATCGAAGTCTGGAAGTGAAAGTTATGGCCTGAAAACGAAGCGGAGTCGCTTAACGGGTATGCTTTCGATAACGAGTCTGGATCTAAAACCCAAACTTAACTCTCTTTATTTTGATTGTGGGTACCGATCGCTCGCAGGTTTACAACCTGAATTCCTCCTTCTCTATTGAATGCGGGTTTGGGTTTTGAGTCTTGAAGTTCAAACCCAAAATGATCACGTCTTCTTCCTCTTGTTCTTGCTGGGTTGTAGACGGCGATGAAGCACAAGAGGAGAGGAGTTCTGATGAGATTCCAGTCAGACGACGTTCATCTGGAGGTGTGGCGTTTGCTGGTCGTTGAAGAAGAACGAGAAGGGAAGTGGAGTTTGAATGAGCTATGATGTTGTTGAGATGGGTTCAGATGTGACAACGAAGGAGGAGAATCAGATGAAGGTGTCGACGGCAGATTTGTGGTGACAACTCGTTGTTGGCGAGGCGGCACGCGGGGGACGACCTTGAGTGCGAGGATGAGAGGGGAAACGACAAAGAGAGGAGAGGTTGTGAGTTTTATGTTGTGATGGTAGCGCAAGGAGAGAGAGAAACTAGAGGGGATTAGGGGGAGAGGGGTTGGGCGTGCTGTTGGTTTTGGTGGGGAGAGGGGTTGGGCGTGTTGTTGGGTTTTGGTGGAGAAAGAGGAGACTTAATCCTTGGTGGGGTGTTGTCGGCCGAGAGAGAGAGAGAGAGAGAGAGAGAGAGAGAGATTTGGGTTGGGTTGATGATAAATAGGGTTTTAAGGAAAATTAAGAATTAATCCTAAACATGATATGAGAGAATACAAAACTCACACAAATAACTTTCAAATTCTTCATTGATTATTGTTGATACAATAGGGCCTTTATATAAACTTTTACAAAAATTGAATCCAACTCAAACTCAAACTCCAAACTCCTAATCTAAATAGAATTACAATCCAAATTTTGGAAACTGAAAAAATACCAAAATAAAAAAACTAAAAAAATAAAAATAAAGAGAGAAAAATATTCAAAACTCTACTACTTCAACTCGAACTGAAACTTCTTGAATCTGTCTTTTGACTCTTTCATCTTGACTTGATGCCTACATCATTCTCCCCGGGTGGGAGAAGATTCGACTCCGTCGAGTTAGATGGATAGGGTCTCCGATGCTGCACTGGATCAGACTACTGCAAATCATCTTGATCTAACCATGAACCAACAGTTGGTGCTTTTCTTTCCAATGGATTAAATACATGTGAGTTACACCAGATTTGGTGATGATAGTCCCGTCCTCTAAAATTTTATCAACTCTCTCTACTGTAATGGGATGAGTGTTTAGGAGTAGACAAAGTGAAGGACTCTTAGAAAATGACTTAGGGAAAGGCTTATCAATCAATGAGCTACAATCAACTAGATCGTTAACATTGAAAGTACAATCAATGTCATAATCTCTAGAAAGATCTATAACATAAGTATTACAATTCAGCTTATTCAAGATCTTGAAAGGTCCAGCACTGCGGGCATGAAACATTTTAACAGTTCCCGAAGAAAACTGTTTCAAATAAATTCAAACCATCACATAATCACCTATATTAAAAATTTTAAATATTTTTCTACTATCAGTTCATAGAGTAGGCTTCATATTACTCCATTTATTCCATCATTGATCTTTTTGTATGGTTTCTGCAAATGTTTATGTGATGCAAATGTAGGTGCAAACTCGAATGCTTTATTATGAGATGGTGTCCGCAGTAAGGGAAGAAGCGGTTTATGGACATGACATGCATGACTAGTGGGAGATAGAGAAGGAACAGTAGCAATGAGAGGTGCAAAAGTTGAAGAAGTTGGGGTTTACAACAAATCCAAAGCAGATGTTTGCTTAGGTTGTCCAATCTTGGACCTCAAAAATAGCAGCTTAATATGCTTACTCTCATGTGCAAATTGACACATGTTAAATCGATCGTAAATGGTGATGTTTCTATCGAACAACCATGGTCTATCTCGTATAACTTGACCCACGTTCATGGTGATCACATCACAGCTATCTTTATAATGATTGAAACTGACTGGAACAAACCTCAAGTGTCGTGGAGTCAAGGATTGACACGTTGAATGACTGAGGATGGAGTATAATCTCCAATCCAAGATTTTCACACAACCTGGATGATATTGTATTGATACAACTTTTACTGTCCACAATCACTTTATAACTCTTATCTCTAATCTTGGTGAACGTGTGAAAGGTCGCAGCCCTTCTCCAATCGATCTTTTTTGCTGGAGAAGAAGCAACACACTTGACGACAGACAAATGGGTAGACGGCGTTGGCCTAATGCAGTTGAGACCAACATCATCACTTGATGACTCATCATCAGTTTCAACGTCTGGTGATAGGTGTACTCATAATCTGACTCAGAGGCTTCAATAGGTGTTTCATCTATTATGGTGATCTTGACGAGACTAGAGCAACTGACAACTAAATGTTTATAACTTTAGCATTTGTAGCACTTGATTGTGGAACTAACTTTGGGAAACTCAGAACTCTTATTTTTGTAGTCCCGCTCAAGACTCTTACCCTTGATGTCATATGAAAAGGTTTGGGTACTAGACCTATTCGGTTGCGTAATGGAGAAGGTCTAGATATTGAGGCTCTATAATCGTGACTCTTGACAGGGTGATTAATCCTAGCAGAATCTAGATTTTGGACTAACGCATACGTTGCCTCTGACTCATTGACTCCTCTAACTAACAGTTCCGTTCATAGTTCATATCTAAGGCATACTCTAAATCTAGAAAGAATTTGAACTTCACCTTTATTATAGAGGATATTGCATCTGATAAGGAATTCATCGAATTTCTTAGCATACTTCTTTGCAGATTTGTTGCCTTAAGTGTATTGACGTCATTGTCCATGAGATGAGTAATAAATGAAGGTGGCACATACTTTATTTCTAACTCTTTTTCATCCTATCTCATGTGTCAATTAGTGGTCGATCTCGGGCTGCACACATGTTTCTAGGTTGGTCCAGACAATTTCATTGCAGCGTACTTAACTTTTCTAGGCTCAGTGAGTTCGTACTATGTGAAATATATATCTAGTTTGAGTGTCCAGTTTATGAAAAATTGTGAGTCGTGACGTTCCTCAAAGTTGGGGACAACGATCTTATTCTTTTCAGATATTGAGTATCAAAATTGGATGGGTTATCAATATTGTTCGTCAGTTATTTCTCGATGGGGTTTGATCACGTGTGAATTTCACTTTGGTCAGCTCTCTTCGAATGTCTAAAGGGTATCTAACCATGGTTCAAAGTCTCGGTCTCGGCCGCCGACTCGGCCGGCACCGAGACGGATCCGTCTCAGCGACTCGGATCGGACTCGGACGATACGCGCAAAACGCTACATAGAACGCCAAAAAAATTATGAAAAATTCATGACAAATCATAAAAAATATAGATATCAAAATTCATGTATCACATATTCAAAACATATCAACTAGCACTCAAAACATAACGTGAAAGCATAAATACAAGCGTCGTCGGTAGAAAAATATCAAAATACATGCATAATATAGTAAATTGCACAAAATAATTCATAAGTACCTGCTAATATAGTCATTTCCACATTGAATTACGAGGAGACATAAAATCATCATTATCATCATCCCCGCGATAAGTATAGAAACCAGACATATAGTTTCCATAAGGATAATAATATGTTTGTGGTAGGCTGAGATGATTGGCTAGAGGATCCACTATCAGAGTAATATGACGGCAGGGGTTATGCAATATCAGCTCCATGGTGATAACCCAAAACCTCGATATTCAGCGCTGCTAGTAGAATATTCACCAGTGCTAGAATAATCAGTGCCAAAATATTGGCCAGATGTCAAACCCAACCCCTATAAATGGCCTTCAAGACTATGATGACCATGTGAGTAGTTATCATGTCCACTCGAATAATCATCGCTAGAACTGAAATCGACCAACCGATCTAAATGCCTACGCTGTTACGAAATCCCCACCCGGCCTCCATGATCTGTATCTTGTGTAGCATAATATTCTGAATCCCATGTTAAAGCACCACCTCGTTGGCTTCCACCAACACCATGAGTCTCTTCATCATTACCACCATCACCACCATCACCATCACCACCACCAGTTCCACCACCGCCACCACCATCACCGCCATCATCATCACCGCCGTCATCATCACCGCCATCACCATCATCACCGCCATCACCGTCACTTTCGTCACTACTACGAATACTTTCATCCAACCAACCTAAGTCATCTGGTGGTAACATCGGTTGTTCTCCCTCACGAATCCACTCATCCAAAATATCATCATCATTGAAAATATTGTTCAGATCAATTGGGTTGTAATAATCATCAGTGTCGCTTTTGCATGTCAAGTTTCTTACTCGCAACCGCATATTATAATGCACAAATACTAGTTTATGCAACTTTTTCATTGCCAACCGGTTGCGCAATTTTGTATGAATCAGCGACCACGTGCTCCAATTTCTTTCACAACCCGATGAAGAACATGTTTGGCTTAAAACTTTGATGGCAATTTTCTGCAGATTGGGAACTTCTTCGCCATAATTAATCCACCAATCAGCTGGAAGAGATTGTTGCACTGCTCTTCTAGTTAGTGAGCTTCCAAATTCTCCAACTCCATCCACAAATAATTTTATCTGTAAGAATACACATCACAAGTGTTAATATTTGCATAACAATATATCGATGAAATAAATAAATTATTATTACCTCATTAATAGCTCTTGCTTGTTTATTCAAATCTGTCTCCAATCTTTTAATGACCTCCTTTAATCCATTTCTCACTTCTGGATGTGTAGAAAAGTTTTTTGAATATTGGAGTGCTGGATTTAAAAAATATGTTGCAATAATATAAGCACATGATTGTTATGATATGACAGTTTCAATTTCTAGTCAATAAATATGATTTATAGGCAAATGAATTACTAGCAGCATGCAAGTGTCTATGCAATTGTCCCTCCCATCTTTTCTATCAATGATATCCCAGTACTTCTTCCAGTTCTTATTTGATGTCTTTATAACCAATTTTGCTCTATCCATAGCTTCATATATAATAGATAGTGTAGGTTTCTTGTCCTGATCCACTATCTTCAAGACTCTAACAAGAGGATCCATAATGTTTTGGACCTCTCTTGCCTTCTTCCAAAACCGGTCAGTCAGAATGAGATTAGAAACCTTATCTCGCACACTTCTTCTACTCCTTTCCTTGTTGAATTCACGCCATTCTGTAGTCGTACACATTCTTTTCAAATCTTGCTCATAGCGAATAAGGTTTTCAATAGAAATAAACTCGGTGGCAAACCGTGTTATTCCTGGTCTCAACAAATCTCTATCTCTGATAAATAACTTCATTAAATTAACTACTTTGAGGCTATTGTAAATGAATGATGTGATCATCTTAGCATCATCTAATGTCTCCTTGACTGATTTCAAAGAGCCAATATCTTCAAGCATCAAATCAATACAATGTGCTGCACAGGGAGACCAAAACAAATGTTTTCTCTTCTCCATCAACATGTGACCAGCTGTTTTGAAACTTGTCTCATTATCTGTTACAACCTGCACGATATTTTCTTCACCAACTTTATCAACAACTTTATCCATTAGCGAGAATATATAATCAGCAGTCTTCGAGATATTAGTAGTATCAACAGAAGTATGATAGATCATGCTTCTATCACAATAAATCATGAAATTAACAATTGGCTTTCTATTATGAGAACTCCATCCATCACACATGATCGTGCAACCATACTGCGATCATTTTGTTTTTATTGAAGCAATATATACTTCAATTTCTTTCATTTCCTCCTCTAAATATAGATTGCCAATCTGGTACCCTGTAGGGCCTTTTACACTTGGGCCTGCCTCCGCAATAGTATTAATCATGGCTTGGTAGTAAGGACCACTATCAGCTGCATTGAATGGTATTGCATTGTAGTGAAAGAATTTCGCCACGGATTTCCCAACCTTTTTAATATTCTCAGTTGAGAACATACTTTTGATTGATTTCTGTTTTGTTGGGAACATGTAAGTATTAATACTACGAGCTGGAATTTCAGCTTCTCTCATAGTCATACTCCGACGCAATCCACGGTTACTCCCTGATTCTGAAGGCTGCGAACTACTGCCACCAATATCAACTCCTTCTGCCGATCTCCAAGCCATTTCACGACTTTCTTTCATAGCTTGTTTTAGTTGTCTTCTTTCAACTCCTTCTAAACCACTAACTCCTTCAATTTCATTATCAGAATCTTCTTCGGTCTTATCATAAAAATCTTCCTCACTTAAAGATCTCATAAGTCGCTCTTTTTTAGATTTTATGGCCGCTCTTTCTTTGCTACCTTCAAAAGATGTCTCATTATTTGAGATACCTCTTTTGATACTCGCAAGCATCCTTCCACCTGACCGGGTACATGTGCTATATACTGCTTCAATCTAGTGATACCACCATGGACTTGTTTCACACAATAATTACACTTCATAAGTTTTCTACTTCCACCAACAGGGGTACCATGTTCCCATTCAATATCGCGTTGTTTTGGAGCCATACTGAAATTTAAAAAAATTATCTGTTAAATTAAATTAAAACTAAAATTAACTAAAGTAAAACAATAAAATTATTAAATTACCTAACTTAATTCTAGTTACAAAATTTTATTAAATTAAATTGACTTAAATTAAGTTTAATTAAACTAAACTAAATTAAATTACATTAAACTCAAATAAATTAAACTGAGGGAGAGAGAGGAAGAGAGAGAGGGAGAGAGACGGAGACAGAGGAGGAGAGAGAGACGAAGAGAGAGGGGGACAGAGAGAGAGACACAGAGAGAGGGAGAGGGGGGAGAGAGACTAAGAGGGAGAGAGAGTCCGACAGAGAGAGAGACAGAGACAGAGAGGGAGAGAGAGGGACAGAGAGAGGACACAGAGAGGGAGAGGGGGAGAGAGAGAGTCCGACAGAGAGAGATACAGAGGGAGAGAGAGACAGAGACAGAGGGACAGAGAGGGACAGAGAGAGGGTGAGGGAGAGGGAGAGAGAGAGAGATGGAGACAAAGAGGGAGAGAGAGGAGACACAGAGGAGGAGAGAGAGACGGAGACAGAGAGGGAGAGAAGGCACACAGAGAGGGAGAGGGAGGGAGAGACTGAGAGGGAGAGGGAGAGAGTCCGACAGAGAAAGACACAGCGGGAGAGAGAGACGGAGACAGAGAGGGAGAGAGAGGCACAGAGAGAGGGAGAGGGGAGAGAGAGAGACTGAGAGGGAGAGGGAGAGAGTCTGACAGAGAGAGAGACACAGCGGGAGAGAGACGGAGACGGAGAGGGAGAGGGTGGCACAGAGAGAGGGAGAGGGGGAGAGAGACTGAGAGGGAGAGGGAGAAAGTCCGACAGAGAGAGAGAGACACAGCGGGAGAGAGAGACGGAGACAGAGAGGGAGAATTACCTGCGAAGGCGACGGCGACGGCGACGCGGGGAACGCGAGAGGGAAGGGGCAGCGTGAGAGAGAGAGAGATCAGATCTGATCTCTCTCTCTCCCTCAGCCCCTTTAAACGAAGGATCACGGGCGCCGAGTCGACCCGGATCGGGTCCGACTCGGACTCGACTCGGTCAACTCGGCCGAGTCGTGCTCAGCGCCCTTCTGTCGACTCGGCCTTCCGAGTCAGATCGGCAGTGGCCGAGTCGGATACGACTCGGCCGATACTTCGATCCCTGTATCTAACTTGGCATTTATCGCAGCAAACATTGTCGCATTCTGCTAGGGATCCATTGAGACGGTGTGAGATTTGCTCGACTCTTCTAATAGATATAGGTGACCACTACGGGTAGGCATGCACTACACAAAACTTAAATAAGGATGAAGAGATGTAATCTAAATTAAATGATTTTTTAAAATCTAAATACAATATTTTTTAAATGCAAGAAAGCAGTAAAATTTCGTAGCAAATACCTACAAGGCTACATGACACAGATCCTACCCTAACTATGCTCTAATACCAAACTGATGTGAAACATGTATGCGCGTGAATCAGAAATCAATGATATGATAAACTTTGTTACATTTCACCAATGTTCTAAATATCCCCGATATAACTCCGATATTGCGCCAATATTGCATTTACAGCAACTAACTGCAATGATTTGGCACATCCAAACTGATACAGCGTTTTTCACCTAAAATCGTCGATAAATAGGCATGGACCCGATATATCGGCCGCAATTTCGGCCATTTTTGACCCGATATAGCATTTTACACCCAATTTCTAGGTTAGGTATTTGGGTAATTCGAGCGATGTGGCAATGTAGCATTTGTGAAGATTCTACACTTGAATAGTGATTATGAATTCATTGGCTCAATGTAAGTTATCGAGTTAAGTATATCTTAAACATATAAGTATGATGTTTTATGTAACTTTATATAATTTATGCATATATTGTCTTATTGGAATGCGATTTAAAATAAGAATATATGTATATTTACAGTCCAATTTTAACATCCGATTTTTGAAAATATCCCCGATATATCCTTGATATATCCCCATCCCCGTTAAATTTTTTCAGCCGTGTGCCCGCTGTGACCGCCATTTAGAACACTGCATTTCACTAACTATTACGATCTTAGGTAGAAAAACAGTTAAAACTAATAATGCAAGATGATGAATTTAACAAAACGTGCAAGTGCAGTTGTACCGTTCACAATTTAAATAAACTAATGCAATTACTAGTTATCGTGACAAAGCTTGTAGACTCAATATATATAATCAACAAACACATGATAACAGAATCTCGCAATCTTACTATTTGTGATAGCAGATTAAATTGATAAAATAAAAAGAATGATTATCAACCCATAAATAAATAGACCATGTTGAGAAAATTACCTACTTAGAATCACAAGGATCTCAGTGACCTGTAGTTGCTACTGATGCGAAGCTCTCATCGTCACGATCGTAACAGTGCGAAGATTGCCTGAATCAGAGTCCGAATGTGAAAATTATGTCCTGAAAACGAAACAGAGTCACTTAACGCATCAGTTTTCGATAATGGGTCGGGATCTGAAACCCGAACTTAACTCTCTTTGTTTTGATTGTGGGTACGTGTCGCTCGCGAGTTTACAATCTGAATTCCTTCTTCTCTATTGAATGCAGGTTTGGGTTTTAGGTCTTGAAGTTCAAACCCAAAATGATCACGACTTCTTCCTCTTGTTCTTGCTAGGTTGCAGGAGGCGATGAAGCACAGGAGAGGAGTTCCGGTGAGATTCCGATCAGATGGCGTTCGTCTGAAGGTGTGGCGTTTGCTGGTTATCAAAGAACGAGGAGGGAAGTGGGGTTTGATGAAGCTAGGATGTTTTTGAGATGGGTTGGGACGTTCGACGAGGGAGGAGAAGCAGATGAAGGTGTCAACGGCGGAGTTGTGGTGACGGCTCGCTGTTGGCGAGGCGACACGCGGGCGTCGACCTTGAGTGTGAGGACGAGAGGGGGAAAACAATGGAGAAAAGAGAGGTTGCGAGTTTTCTGTTGTGATGGTAGCGCAAGAAAAGAGAAACTGGAGGGAGATTGAGTGAGAGAGAGAGAAGGGTTGAGTGTGCTGTTGGGTTTTGGTGGAGAGAGAGGAGAGAGGGGACTCAATCCTTGGTGGACGTTGTCGGCCGTGAGAGAGGAAAAAGAGATTTGGGTTGGGTTGACGATAAATAAGGTTTTAAGGAAAATTATGAATTAATCCTAAACACAATATGAGAGAATACAAATCTCACACAAATAACTTTCAAAATTCTTCACTGATTATTGTTGATACATTTGGGACTTTATTTAGGCTTTTACAAAAATTGAATCCAACTCAAATTCAAACTCCTAATCTTAATAAAATTACAATTCAAATTTTGGAAACTTAAAAAAACACCAAAATAAAGAAATTAAAAAACAAAAAGAGAAAAATATCCAAAACTTTACTATTTCTTCAACTCAAACTAGGACTTCTTGGATCCGTTTCTACGCCTCTTTCATCTTGACTTGATGTGTGCATCACCACTCCAGCACACAGAAACGCCCAAAACTAAACCGAAAGGAGGGGAAAAACAACCTGACTCGTTTTCTTAGAACCGTGTCTAAACCTTCATATCTCTTTCTCCAAGGATCCTCTATGTTAATTGCTCTAATTCTGATTGAAAATATAAAAGTACCTAACTATCCCTCTTCTTTATCAAAGACAAAAAAACCTTACACTCACACTCTCTTCTTCTCAAAGCTAAAATTTACAAAATTTTCGCAGCTGAACTGGAGTCTTTTTTAGATAACAAATAATTTCAACAATCAACACCATTTAGAGGGATTACAAGGGCATGATGATCAGTATAACCTAGGGGGGAAAATGGACATGTATGTGGACTAAAGTTTCTTTGTCATTTTTCTTTTAAATAAATTTCATCTCAGGTGAGTAGATGGGTGGGGAAGAACAAAATAAAGGCAAGAGTAAGGTAAATAGGTAGTGATGAAGAAGAAAGGTTATATATCTTTTACAACAAGATGATGACATGGTTGAAGAAGGCCAAAGTGGGTTATTTAGAAGAATAGTTGCTTGGTACTAGCACAAATATGAACATTTCCCCCAAATATACCATTAAATGGGAGGGGTTGATTTACAACAACTCTGTGAGCCATTCTTAAAAAGAAAGGTTAGTGCTTATCTGCAGTATTACATATGGCGAATGGTAGCTGCATAGTTGCCGGGTGATATAAAACATATAAAAAGACCCTCATAGCTTAGTCAAAATATGATGAAGAGACATTAAAAAAATCATCTTTAATAGATAAAATATTCCTATCATGTCAGTGTCATTTGAATCAATGTAGTTAGCTGTCAATTCAAACATGGAAGAGGTTGATTTTAAGCAAGCCATCTGATGGCGTGGTACATAATCGTAATAATACTTGCCCCACTCTAAAACAACAAAAGAGGTGCATACCAAACCCATGAGAAACTGCCATAAAGATGTTCTCAGTTCACATGGCCCTTACAAGCTGGCCACACAAGCAGTGGTCTATTTGGTGGTAGAAAGACACAGATTAACCTCCATAGGGGAGTTCAGTTAATACAGAAGAGGAGATAAAACAATGTTTTGCACTCCACCAGCAAAAGAGGTTTCAGCAACCAACAAAGGTTTGTAATCCACCTAACATGTTCAGCCAATACATAATAGAAGAGAGAGGAATGGTTCCCATCATGGTTTGAAATATCAGCCAATACCAATACATATTGGATTTTCAACAACCCAATACGATATATGGTTAAGAATCAGGATTGGCCAAAAAAGGATGGTATCATCAATTTTTTCTTTGTTTTGACCAATTTTGACTTCGTATCGGGACACCTCGGCAGATACAAAGTGAAACATGGGACATAGTAGAGCATGAAAAAAGGGGAAAGATATAGAGAAAAGAAAAGGAACTAGAAAAAGAAAAGGAAAGGAAATATGAAGATTAAAAAATTGAAAGCAAATAAATATAGGATCTGAAGTGTAAGAGGGATCAAAGCATATTCTCCCAAAATAAAGCTCATCAGAGGTCGTCGTCGTAGGAGATCGGGAAGAGGTTGGCCGACCTTGTCGAGGTCGAGTACGCAGTTGTCATCAAGGTCAAGATCGCAAGGAGGCACAAAAGGAGAGGTCAAGTTTGATTTCACAGTCGAGGTCCTGGTCCACATTTGTAATCGTCATCGAGTTTGATTTCGCAGCCAAGATGCAATTCACGATCGGAAGGAGATAAAGAGAAAGGAAGACCATTTCGAGGTTCGTGTCCCTTTTTTCTTTAGCCTTTCCATTTGAGATCTAATCTCGTTGGGGGTTTATAATTGAGATGGGTTATTGGGTTTTGATGGGTTAGCCCAAAACTCAATAACCCATCTCTATATAACCTTTGCTAATACTCAATATTTAACACCCAATAACCAAACGAAAATATAAGGTAATTTTACATATTTAATTTATTAATTTTTTAAATCAAATGTAATAATTACATTATTTAGTTAATTGTTTAACTTTCATTAATCACTTTGGAAGGAAAGTTTTAATAAATTAATCAATTATCTGATCTAGCCTAAATATTTTAATATTTAATTATTTTTTAGAATAAATATGCATAGTTAATTTTATTTAATTATTTTGTTAGTTTAAAATTAATGAATTAGTTATAGCAATTCCATTGAAAACATAAGGATTTAATTTGTTGCGTATATAATAAATTATTCAAAAAATATGTCAAAATATTATTAATTATCTTAGCTATTTTTTATTTTTTTGCCATGTCAGGTATCACTAAAACAAAATGGCCAATATGACCGACTCCGATACAAATATTTGTCGGCGACTCCGCCGTTACCAATAACAATATTGTGATTTAAGCCATGGCTCCCATCCAACAAGTGAAAAGCATGGAAATGGGGAAGTAAAGAGGAAGAGGTTCATCTGATCTAATTAGTTTTACATTATTTCTCCTTTTTAGCATTGGGATAGGCTATGATTCAAAGTCGCGGTCTCGGCCACCGACTCGGCGGGCACCGTTCCACATCGATCGCGGCGTCGCAGCCTCGACTCGAGCGAAACACGCGAAACACTACATAGAGGCTCAAAAAAAAATCAGAAAAAATCATGACAATAAATGCATAATTTAATAAATTATCTGAAATTAATTAAATTTAAATTAACTACTCTTTTCACAAAAGTAAATATTATCTCTACCTTTCTAGTAAAATTTTAAATTATATGAAATTAATTATATGAAATTTTGGCTTGACACGGCCTTCGACTCGGGGTCGACTCGGCCCCGAGTCAAGCAAAAAAATGCAATAGGTTGACTCGTGGACCGATCTCAGAACGGGGAAGGTCGTTCCGTTCCGACTCGGCCGAGTCGGAACCGACACGGCCGAGTTTTAAACCTTGGGTTAGGCTTCATGGTTTGCTTACCATATAGAAGTGTAAATCAACTTATGAATATTAAATAAGCTAATACTTGTCGAAGTGTCACATTAGAACAACATATACAATTCAAATTCAATTTTCTTCTATCAACATACCTTAGAAGTATGTAACATAACCTAACCTAATGGCTATATATTGATTGATTGTTGTAGCAACAAACATTTGGACCAGTACTTATATGTATGTTTGTAGGGCTTAAAATATAAAAAAGGTTTAAGGGGTTTGTAAGTATGGCCTTTTAGAACAAATAAAAGTCAAAATGAAGTCTTCGAGTATTTGTTGATGTTGATATGAATTTAACACCAATAAGAGTCAGGGCCTTGGGTTGATCCTTTAATCAACCTTACTAAGACGTGTAAATAAAACTTGCCCGATTTAGTATCTGGAATTTGTATTTCTCTAATATAAGGAATTAGGGTTGTTTCCCAAAATCGAGTTTGTCCAGACCAATTTCTCCAAGGTGTCGGAAATTATTTAGTTGTTTGAAGCATAGAGGCCAAGTTTAGGAACAAGCTCAATACCATCACAAGATATTAGATGTTATATAATACGAAGCTTAAGGAGGTCCCCTAATATGCTAGAACTAATTATAATCCTTCTACAGGACATTGTAAAAGAAAAGAAACTGGTCATAAAATTTTCCCTAATTGTTGAGTAAATTGCTACTCCATTGCAGGATGCACACAGAGAGGCTTTTAGAACATATTATGTGATCAATATTTCCCTGGTGAAAATTTCAAAAGGATGGCAATAATGCCTATATAGTATTTGGACAAGTGTTCAAGCGGACAAGATAAGTGTGAAAAAGGTGAAGCCGGAATGGAGAGGACTGAGCGTATTACAGAGTATGAGCTCGAACAATTGAGCAAGAGCAAAGGTAACTAACTAAAATGGCGTGTGTGGGCATAATAAGAGCTGGAGTAAACCTTGGAAAAGTTAGGGGCGGAGATTTGTGTTGAAGGTTTAGATAGAAGGAAAGGATAACTAATATAATGGCAATAGATATATTAAGGAATGATTTTAAAAAGCTCACTTCAAGACTGAGTCCCATCTTTGGGGAACTGGAAAGACAGATTTAGGTGTATTTCAAGGTTGGTTGGGATGAAGAAGAGTGTACAGCTGTTCAAAAAAGTCATGTGTTTCTCATAGTGGAATATTCCTAAGGATATTCTAGTAGCTTGGGGTATCAATGTGCTAACGAAGGAAAACTGTAGGGTATCTATGTGCAACAAAAAATTCGATAAGGTAATTAAGTGGAATACTTGTGAAACTTCGGGTATTAAACTGCAATCTAGGGAGAAAAAAAAAGAGGTAAAATATCAAAACACCACCAAATGTGAATTGAGCCCAAGAAATCTATCACTGCTACTTCACTTACTAACACGTGCATGCATATATAATTATAGCCTGCATCATTTTCTCCCTGTTAAAGAGGAACTAGTTGCTAGTTCTTCAACATCCACCTCCATGAACACCTCACTATTTATCCAAGATTTTCCCATTCAGGTTTACCCACTATTGTCAAATAATAGAGGGGCAGCATGGCCATTGATTCATTGAATATTTGCATCCCTGATCATGGATAACCGATTCCAGAAGATAATCATTATGTCGATTGGAGAAAATGATAGGTAACTTCAATAAAATTATGGCCGAGTGGAAAGTGATGGAAGATTCTAGTGGTTTACTTATAGCTTGCAACTTGTTGATTGGAGTGCGATTTCAGTTGGTTAGTTCAATATCTAAAAGATCTTAGCTGTTTTCCATTTTAGATAGGTTCAGTCTTTAATTCAAAAGGACGTAATCTGATCCACATTTAGACTAGGAAGGATATGATGTTATCTTTATCATCCTAAACAAAAGATGGTTCTTACCGTACTTGCAGACATGAAAACAGCAGCGCAGCAAGAACAAGCTGTTATCCCAAATCTTTGTGGTTGTTTATGAAGTCTATTCTTGATTCAGCTCATCTAACCATATCAAGTTTCTCCACTAAATTAAATCTATCATACCTTTCTAAACCGCCCAATCCATAATTTGTTTAGGTCTATACCTAGTCCTCCTTGTTAGCATAGTCATGTTTATTCTCCTAGTATTGCTGAAGTTGCATTCTATACATTTTTGTCTTGCTGATGAATCCAGTAGATTTCAAAACTTCTCTCCACATTTCTACTTCCAAATTTATCCAATATATACCCTTAAAAAGTAACACAACATCAACAGCAAACAAAATTCACCATGGGACTTCATCCTGATATGTAGGAAGCTTGTCCACAATGAAAATCAGTTAAAAGAATACTCCTTGCAGGGTCCTTACAGGTGGCTTATGCTGTTTCCTCCTAATCTTCAATTCTTCCCTTCAATCTCTTCTATCCTTCCAATTCTTCTTTAAAACTTCACTTGAATTTACTATTGATTTGGAATTCAAACCTTTAAGAGGCAGATTTGCTTAGTGTAAGTGCTGGATTTATGATTTGGAGTATTTTTTGAGGTTTTGCTGATCGACATTGCTGGAACTTTTGAGTGGAAGCAGCTTATCTAGGTTTCTTTGCGCTACCATTCGGGATCAGTTTTGATCAGTCACCTAAAACTTCAACTGAATCTTAGAAGCCTCTCTGTTACCATACTGAAAATTATACAATACACCTAGGATGGATTTTTAAGTTTTCAGTCCCGAATTTATCATCTTTTGAAGACCTAAGAAAATCTTCGAGATAGCCATAACAATTATGCTGAGGAGTTGACACTGTTTATATAAATTCTATAGGAAGAATTAACATAGTCTGGTCGGCGTGTTTCATAGTTATCATTTCTGTAAATTTTCCCTTTTATAATTGCAATTAGAGTGTCAGATTCTGATTCTGGAAGATTAGTGAGGTTGGTCAGCCGACTAACTTATTATCTTTAATTATGTTATGGATGTTTCATCCTACTGCACAATCCAGACTAGGTGCATGAGAAAGAATAACTCAAACCATTTCACAGAAATTAATATTAAGTCAATGATTCCTACTTCTACTACAAGATTTCTTATGCAGGTCAACTCTAGGAACAAAATCACAAAGATCTTGATGCACAACCCAGAACCATCTGAAAGTAAGAAGTACGCCAATGGTTTTTTAAAAAATAAGGGTAAGCGATGTGACAAAATTGAATAACCTAACAGTACTTAATCCTAGGCCATGCTTATTCAATAGAAAAGCAAGCATAGTTATCTCTGAATCTGTGGCTGTGCCACATGCTAAATTTCCATTTCATATCAACTTTCTAACCTTTGACAATCTTGTTAAAGTTCTAACCTTGCTAAAATTGAAAGGCAGTGAAGGATAAACTTCTCTGAATGATTTACATGACAGAACTCATGTGAGAAAGCCAAAGATGGTGGTGCTTGCACATTAGAACAGGCCAGCATATGGTAAACTAAATGTGGATTATTTCATAATACAAATATCTCAATGGGGACTTTAGCTGGATGTGATCAGCAGTCCCTATTAACAAAAGTCCTAGACTTTTTCCCAATCTAAGAGAGAATTTGAAGGGTCAGCGGCATGAGTTAAATTGCAAGACTAGGAAAGGTAGGTATAGCTATCCATTAACTAACACATCATGATTTTATGGGTTGGACTAAGAATTTGGCACAAATTCTCAAAAAGTTGATTTTATACTGGCAAATACAATTGGCTGATTTTTTTTTTTTTTTTTTGGAGCTTTCTCAAGTTTTAGTTTCACAAATATAGGTGATCAATTGTTTTTCATCGGAAATGTTATGACAATGAAGAAATTTTATGTTGACGGACACAAATTGGCTGTTGTTGGAGTTTTCTCAAGCTTTAGTTGCACACAACGGGCAATTCTTTCATGGGAAATGTAATGATGATGAAGAATGCATCAAATTTAACATAAAACAATGAAAGCAACAAGAACAAAAGGAAGGCAGTCTTATTCTTCGACGTCGACATACAGCTAGGTGAGCTTCATTTATGGTACAAAATAAACTCTTGAAGAGTTTCCAAATTCCAAGTGGTTCCAAAGGGCTGGGATTGGCTCCTTCCCATGAAGGACCAGGTGATGGTCCTTCGCGTTGTGGGCCGTCTATCACAGCTGATGAACGGCCCGGAGCAGGAGAGAGAAAGAAAAACAAAAATACATTTTGTGAGCCTCACCACAAACGTGTTTTTTTTCCTCTTTCATGCTTATGGTAAACTAAATGACTAGCAATAGAAGAATAACAAAGTATGGGGAAAAAATCAAATCAATTCTAAATTGGTCACAAGTTCTAAAACACAAACAATATCTATTTGCATCATATTAGATCTACTGTTAGCTCAGCTTAGTTTTACTTCATAAAGCATTTATGATTGATTACTAGACCACATTCTAATCAAAGCTAACAGGCATACCATTTGATGATTGACCCGAACAGAAAATGCTGCATGATGGGCACCTTCTCGAGCACTTCGGCCTTGTACATCTTCAACATCCCACTATTCACCTTCGCCCAAGTCGGCACCCCACTGATATCATCCAGCATTGGTGAATGCTCCGCAAACACCCCCTTCTTCAACTTCTTCAGAAACGCGACACAAGCCAAGTACATATACTCCTTCTCAAAGTTCTCAATTATATCCTCATTGTGTATCGACTTGGGCTTCATGTGCTTATGATCAATCAGCTGCGCAGACCCAAAAATAAATGGCAGGAAGTGGTAATCGTCCAAACCCCATACCCCGTGCGAACCCGCCGGCTCAAGGAAGTACCTCACCTGCAGCTTCCGCATGAGATCAATGTACTTGACGAAGACTCTAAGGACGAGGGCGGGGTAGTCGAGCTCGGTGACCAGGCCGAGGCGGGCGAGGCAGTAGAGAAAGGCGGCGAAGTTGGTCTCGTGGCCGGTGCCGTAGTCGATGCGGGTGGGGTTGCCGAAGGAGTCAAGAAGGTAGGGGGTGAGCTCGACGGCCGCTTCCTCGAGTTCTTGACCTTGATTGAGGCGGAGGAGGGGGAGGAGGAGAGAGTGGGAGGAAGCGGCGAGGCGCTCGTGCCAGAGGCGGAAGGCGGGGTTGCCGTAGCGAGCGGGCTGGGGGAGGGGCGGGGTGTCGTCGGCGAGGGCGGAGAGGGAGTCGAGGAGGGCGAGGATGGAGGATATGGCGGCGGGGAGGGGGAGGGGAGAGGGGAGGAGATCTTGAGGCCGCGGACGGAGTGGGAGAGGAAGGCGACGAAGCCGAGGAAGTGGCGGCCGGAGGCGGAGGAGTGGAAGCGGGCAATATCGGCGGGGGAGGAGATTTGCTTTGTGGGGGCCACGAAAGAGTAGGGTGCGGGGAGGGTGGGGACGGGGACGGGCTGTGGGACCGGGGAGAGGATGATGGCGGAGGTTTGGGTGGGGGCGTTGATGGCAGGGTAGCGGATGGGGCGGTAGGCCGGGGGAGGGGAGGTGTCAAGGTCGGAGAGTGGAGGTGGTCGGATGTCGGTGGGGCCGCCGCAAGAGGCGCAGGACGTGGCGGCGGCGGCGGCGAAAGGGGGTTCGGAGTCGGAGGACATGATTTTGGGGGAGAAGGGGAAATGAGGAAATGAGGAAAGGCAAGTTTCTTTTTTGTTTTAGAGTGAAGAATGGGCCTTGGCCCAATTTAAAAAAAAAAAAACAAATCCAGTTTCACTAAGGGCCGGTATGTTTCACCTCTTTGGGGCTGAGAAATACTGTTCTGTGGAGTTTTTGTAGGCCGGCTCTATTTTCTGGGCTTAGCTTGTTTGATGCTCTCGAAAATCAAGCTGACGTGGCGACCGAAATTGCCTACCAGGTTTCCTCTAAACGTTTAAAAATCTGACAACTCATTAATTTGTTTCATTAGTGAGGTACCCTGCTCACTGGACTCTTTTTTGATCTAACAAAACAATCGAAGATGAGAAAAGGAGCGAGCTTGCAAATTTACTACTCACTCGGGCTCACTCCACTTTCCCCATGAAATGCTGACACTATCAGACTTTAGTTGCAATTTTAATCTTAACGAGCATGAGTTTGAGGATAGTATAGGCGCATATGTACAACTATATATATGTACACTATCCTCAAACATGCACAAAATGCATATGCACAAGAGTATAAGGCCCGATCAATTTGATGGATATTAAACTAATAATTATGAAAAAAAAACACACACACTATCCTCAAACATACACGATATGTATATGCGCAAGAGTACAAGGCCCGTTCAATTTGATACATACTAGACTAATAGTTATGAAACCCAATATTGATTCAAGTGGAAAACCTCTAATAGAGTCAACTCCATCTCATTTTTTTTTTACTTCCAACTATGAAATCAATTCTTTCTTTTTCTTTGTATCCTTTTTGCGCTTCTCACACGAAGTGCTTGTAAACCATATTTGTGTCACAAACCCTACATGAAGATATCCAAAATTTATTTTCCATTTGCTTTATTTGATTTCTGTTGAATTTTTTTACAGTTTTAATTGTATTTACAACTTTGGAAATATAAATAATTTCTAAAAATTCACCATTCAATAAATAATTCTTTTTCTTCTTTTCCAACCATGGCTTCCCTTTTCCTTGCTATGTCAGTGACACATGCTATAATACTGTCACAGCTCACAACCCCTTACAAAATTAGTTTTGTGGAACCTAGAAGGGAGTCTCCAATTATCATCATCTTACCACCAATCATTCTTCATCCATTAAGATCCTTCCTCCTCGTTAGTTTGGTAGTAAAAAGAGCTATCATTTTTGGGTCTAAGGAGCTCATTTGGATATGTTTTTGTTAAAAAGAGCTTAGGGCCAGCCACAAGGCCCTGGGTAGGATTGGCCCAAACTAGTCAGATTTATGGTCCCAAAAGTTTCATTACGGGCCGGCGCTTATCCCAGGCCCGGTCCACCCCAGCCCATTATTAATTGTTTGCCATCTCATAACCCAATCATCATACAACGTCAACCGTCCCATTTTTTGGGTCTTGCTCGACAGCAACATATACAGATCTATGGGAGCTTCCGGTCCACGATTTTGATTAATTAATAAATCTGTCTATTGATTTTCATCCAAAAAAAAAAAAAAAGACTACTAATAAACGATTATTTATAAGTAAAATAATTCATTAGCTAATTTGTATTTTACTTATTGGACATATGCGTATAAACATGATTAGAACCCCAAACAATAGATAAAACGTCAAGGAAACCACGTGCATGTGATTTGGAGTACGGAAAAAAAGGAGAAACTCAACAGATAAGTTAGGGGTGGCAATTGGGTCGGGTCGGGTCTAATTGGGTCGGGTCTTAAATGGGTCGACCCATAATCGGGTCGGGTCGACCCGACCCATTTATTTATATGGGTCAAAAATCCAAATCCAAACCCGACCCAGTATTATGTGGGTCGACCCGACCCGACCCATTTGACCCATTTAACTAAATGGGTCGGCCGGGTCGGGTCGACCCGTTAGCGGTAAATGTTTTGTAGGAACCTTATTCTTGCATTCTATAAGTAGATGACAGTGGCATAATGTTAATTTCAATAAGTTAAAAATCATAAAATCATGTATATCAAATGCAATGCTTCTTATTCTCTGAAATAAAGGTGAAAGTATTAGTGGGATTGAGACAAACTCAGGGATTGTTTATGCAATATAATTTTGTTTATTTATGAGAATGTAGTTAAAATTAAGGGGCTTTAGGTTTTTCATAGAAGATTGTGCAATGTGTATGGTGTATTGGATTTTGATGAAGAAAGGATGGAGAGCTAAATTATGAAGTCTCTGAGCAGAAATGATAAATGATTCCCAAAAAAAAATCTCTAGATCAAAAATATAAAAAGGTAAATGGGTCTTAGCGGGTCTTAGCGGGTTTGGTGGGTTTGGGTCGACCCGACTCATTTATTATCGGGTCTGGTGGGTCGACCCGATTACAACCCAAACCCGTATAGCTCAAATCCATACCCACTTATTCTGGGTCGGGTCGGGTCGGGTCTGGCAGGTCGGGTCTGAATTGGCCCCCTAAGATAAGTCAAGTTTCTCTCTCCTATTCAGATGCATCGTTTGCTTGTGTTTTATAAATATTGTTAACAATGCTTGTAGTTTATTGTATCTGGACCTTCTGTATATGAGCATGTGGTTTATTGTATTTTGACTTTCACCATATAGATATATAGTTCATTGTATATGAACGTACATAATTTTTTTTTTTTCTTTTCTTCACATGCTTATATATTGATGTAATTGCTTTATGAGCATATATACAGAAATTTTTCTTTCTGCAAATTATCAAAATATTGTTAACAAACACTTCTTTTTCGATGTTTATCGAACAAAGAAGGAATTTGGATGCTTTCCTCTGCGAAGCGCAATCGACTTTAACCGTTTTCTTCTGCGTTGTTATTTATTGCTGGGTAGAAAATTACAGACAATCACACTGAACTCTCAACTACGTAATTTATTATTTAAGATAACACATGTAGCGTGCAGGCCATTTCCTCTCGTTCCCTCGGAAATATCAATTGGACACTTGGACCGTAGGGTTGCAATACTGCCAGGATTAATTCCATCCTTTTATTTGCTCAATGTCCAAGTTACTGGATCCTGCAAAAAGTACCAAGTTAAGGTCATTACATTTCAAATTGTAGGGACTTTATTATTTCTGAACACACGCTACAACAAAAAAGCTTTATGACTGTTAAAGTCTAAATGCTGGTGATAGATCGATCGACTGTGATCCAAACCCTTATGTTTTGAGCTAGAATAAAAAAAAAATTATCCTGAACTAACAAAAACACTCACTTGGTGCAGTCAACAGCTGCAGAGATGGGGTAAGGGAGGGGAGCATTGCACTTGGCCGGCAGCGTGCTGACGGCGTCGTCCTTGAGGCCGGAGAGGTGAGATGCCGCCTCCTTCACGCAGCTGCATGCTGCCTGTCGCTCCGGCGTGGTGGTGGCTATGTTCTTCAGATGGGCAATTCCGGCGCAGCACGCCGCAGCAGGCTCGGCCGCCTGCCCGGTCAAGTAGGGCACGCATTGCCGAAGGGCCATGTCAACGTCGACGCAGTTGATCGCGCGCGCCGGCTCGGCCATCAAGTTGGCCATGGCAACCACCACAAGGACAAGTGCAGCTGCTGATCCCCTGGCCATTGCGCGCTGTGAGTGACAGAAAATTCGTTGGGTGTGTTTTGGAGGGGAAATTGTAGTTGGTGTGAGTGGTACAAGATGGAGGGGGCAGGGTATTTGTAGTGTTAAGATTGCTTGTAGATTTAGGCAACGTGAGAAGCAAGGTGGTGTAACTGAAAGAGGAAGAAGCTGATGCAGGTTTTGTTATTTGAGTGCTTGTGCTGATGCAAGATGCAGAGTGGGCAGCAACCTCAAATTATCCAGAGACATCAAGTGGTGGGAATTTCGAATTAAAAGAAACACAAATATGCATTCACTAGGCAGTAGACACTTCAAATGTGAAGCTGTACAATAGTGAACATATATTGAATGAGTATTGACAAGATACTTTATTTTACATATACCTTTTAAAATTTGTTATATGTCATGTCTCTGCAGCAAACATACACTGATAATAGTTGATAAGAGTCATTTTGGCCAACATTTTCTCTTACGAACTAGAATTGAAAACTAATTCTTCTCGACTTTTTCCTTATGTTGGGGATTTTCTTTTTCATTTGTCAGAATGCTTTGTTCCTTTTTCCTCCCATTTAGTGTGTGTATATTTTCAAAAAATAAATAAATAATTTTGAACATAACCACTTATTTGCTAAATAATTTTCTACAAAACCGAAAAAGAAATGAAAAGAAAAGAGAGAAGAACAAAAGAAACCACTTATCAAGCAATGGATATGGATCGGCCTGCTTAGATGAAGGCTTGGCCCAGCATCGCCTATGACAGCCCAACCTCTGCCCCCTCCTCACTCTCTCACTCTCTCTCAGCTTTCACCAAAATGGGCTGTCTCCAGGCCCATATAATAGTTCAAGCCTTAAGTTACATGTACTTCGGTTCTCTCGAAGCCTTCCCACAAAGGATCAACTTGGGCCAAAAATAGAGAGAGAGGAAAAAAAAAAAAAAAAAATCTGTTGTTGATTTCTCCCTGCTTGACACATTAGCACACAGAGCAGGACATGGAGGTTCTCGGAGAAATGGGAATCGACCCCTTCTCTAAAGGTGTCAACAGCTAGTTTGTAGTTTTTCTTATTTTGTATTTCTCCCTTCTTTTTATTTTGTTTGATCATCAAAAAAAAAAAAAAATATGTTTTGATATTACCAAAATTTCTGTAAAAAGAAATTAGTTTACAAGTTTCTTATTTAGTTTTTTGAACTAGTTTGGTGAATAAGGAAATCAAAAACCTTTCAATAAAGAGAGATGGAATTTGAGAATGTAATAAATACAAACTTGCAAAAAGCACTTTTTCATTTCTTTTCTTTGCCTTTCTGAATATTAAAAAATAAAAACCTTTTAAAAGATGTCCGTTTACTTCACATTTTGAAATTTTCATAAGTAAAAGAAGTCTTTGAAATTTTTTTCGTGATATTGTTTTTAGTTTTCATGTAATATATATTATATTGCCTAGTTGTGATCCAAAATGATTAATTAAGCCAGGACTAAATTTCTTCATTTTTTTTTTCCCATCAATCATCTTTTCTTTTTCGACTGTTCACATAGTTATGATCAAAACCGATCCAATATTAAAATTGGAGCTTCCCATTTGATTCTCATGTTTGTCTATACCAATTCTAATCATATTTGAACGATCAATTAGAGGAATAACCACAATAAATATGAGAACAAGAGAATATGAATATATAAGACCAAAATATTTATTTGCTAATCGAATATGTAAAATGCGACTTAGGTGCCACGTGTCAACACCTGATTGGCCATTGTTTGAATAGTGACACCCCAACAAATCATTCATCATGTCTATCAAAATGAATCTTAGCAGAACCATATGATTCTTTATCACCAAAACCTTGTGCCAATCTCCTCTAATTTTATAATAAGTGATTCCCCTAACAACTTAAAAACCCTCATGAGTTTGTTGTGGGATTATTAGGGTTTGGATAAGGCTAATCAATGAAGAAAAATAATAGTTAAAGAAAAAGTTAAGTGAGAGGGTTCAGTGATAATCAGTTCATGCAATAATTTAAACTAGCTATTGGCTTCTTTTTTGAGTGCTACCATATATATTTCAAAAATCATTTTCGTAGCAGCTGGCAAGCTCAAAAATATTCCATCAAAATCAACATCACCTCATGCTGACTATTATTCTAACAACTGTCTCCAATGTGTGTCTCCAGTTTGAATATAAGTTTATGTCATGCAATACATGAGCATGTCCCAATCTCAATCATGCAAGCAAGAGACTTTCCACCAATCAACCAAAGTTTTTTATGGCATTATGTAGAGCGTATCTCAATTGACGTTAAAAGAACTTGAAACCATATGTGTGAGTTTCTTTTTCATTACATCTCGCAATGACAGAGGAGTTTTTTAAGTCTCAGAATGATGATTCTCTTGCTGAGGGAATCAATCGGACCAACTCTAGGCCTTTCCATTCATGGCCGCCATGGAGCATCTGTTCTACGTGGCAGCTTGATGGAAGCCAAGTTTGAACGTTCTTTTCGCTCTGTTTCAGACAAAATGAGAGAGATTAAGTATGCTGAGTTTTCATTTCTCTTCTTTTCTTTTTACCTGGAGTTTATGAGAGTCGTTGGACTGTCAGCAAAATATCAATATCCAGGTAGAGACTTCACAGTTGTTAGTCTATATGTCATTTTTTTTTTTTCCTGGGGTCATCAGTCAACTTCACATATCTAAAGCAAAAAAAAAACTCAGTTTTTATTTTATTTATTATATTTCTATCTTAGTTCGTTGGCTTATTGTTTAAAATCTTGCTGCTAGTATGAGCCAATTGCTTTCAGTATTAATATCGTTGTCAATTATATCAATAATATTAGTTTTCATATCGACAGATAATATAGGTTATATATATATAGAGAGGGGGAGAGAGACTTGTGTCATTCCAAAAGTATTTGAGACCGAATCCTTCCGACTCAAATTTAACCCTCCGATATTTGAATACAAGATCCACTCTATTGAAATTGATCTATATTATTTCAATTATCTATAAACCTAAACTTAAGTGTTTTAAATACTTTTTTCCCATCAATCAAGCGATGCAAAATAGACGGCCGAAAGTAGTGAGTTGGTTAGATTTATGTATTTAGACAAACAAATTCTCGATCCGGTCATTTGATTATGATGTAAGCATTTAAAAACCCCTACAAACCAATTTTTATTAGGTTTCAAATTTTCTACATCGTTAAACTAACCAATTCACTATTTAGGTCGTCCATTTTCCCCCTGCTTGATGTGTGGACAAAAAGTATTCAAAATACTTGATTTTTTATTTATAAATACTTGAAATAATATAGATCAACTTCAATAGGGTGGATATTGTATTCAAATGTCCAAGGGTTGAATTTGAGTGAGAAACACTCGGGCACACAAGTCTATTTAGTTAGGTTTCAAATATTCTATGCCGTTCAACTAACCAACTCATTATTTAGGCTGTTCGTTTTCCTCCTACTTGATGCATGAGCAAAAAATATTTAAAATAGTTAATTTTTGGTTTATATATACTTGAAATAATATAGATCAGTTTCAATGAAATGGATCTTGTATTCGAATGTTGTTGTATTTGAGTGGAAAGTATTCGGACTCGAATCCTTCCGGAATGACACAAGTGTGTGTATATATATATCAAAATTTGCTTATTTTTAATCAAAATCTACTAATATTTATAACCATAATTGATTTCTTCCTAATCCCAGCACACGTCAATTTGCCCAATTTATTATTAGGGTGCATTAGAACTTCCGTACATTTGATTGTATTACTCAGAAGTCATAAGGAAATAGTACCACGGAGTCGGCTGGCGGAGTCTGACCGAAACCAACCAAAATGGACCGGCATCTCTGCATTCATCTTCTTCGTCAAAGATAAGTTCCTCAATCATTGGACCTATAATTTTCTCCCCTACATGACTCCGACGAGATATGAGGCACACATTCTTCCTTCACAGCTCTGCCAGCAAGTGACAATACAATACAAACATCCAAACTTTATTGACATGGTTGTCAAAATGAGGGAGACTGCTTGCGAAAAGAAACCTAACCCTGACATCGCATCCTACGACTTATTATAGTGCTAGTGTAATGCATACTGATAGAAGCCTGAGTATAAACTAATCTCGTGTCCCGATTTTGCTCCTTGTTTCAGTGTTGAATCTTGTGGTTTGAATAGTTTATATCGTGACATTGAATGCTAAGTTAACTCCATAAATTTAAACAATTAAACATTAAATTTTTTTCGTATTAGTTTAAGCTTTTGAGACGAAATAAGTCTCATTTCGTACTGTGTCTTCACCTGCTGTGTACCTCTGAAGACGAAATAAGACGAGATATATGTGGAGTTGATTCCTTTAGAGCGATTTTCACATATTTTTATGGAAACTTTCATGTGGATCGTCAGATATGATAGATCAAATCCAATAAAATAAATCTCTATCAGATCCGATCACCCACATAAAAGTTCTCACAAGAATTCATGAAAATCGATTTTAGCGGATCATCTCACTATGCAGATGGCCCACATAAAAGTTCTCACAGAAATTCATGGGAACCATTCTTAGAGAATCAACTCACTGTGTGTGTATCACTATTATCTGAATTATTAGCTAATCATAGTAAGCTAACTTGTTTATTTATATAAAATATTGTAGTTGGACATACAACTAGAACTAGTTCAATTGCCACTTAATTAGTGTGAATTATTAGCTAATCATAGTAAGCCTAACTTGTTTATTTAACTCATATTTTTAAAATAAAATAATTTAGTTGGACATACAACTAGAACTAGTTCAATTGCCACTTAATTAGTGTGCACTTAACTAACATATATACTCATGTCAATATATAATTAAAATATATCTAACATGAATCTTAGATCATAAATAAATCACAACATTTAAGCTAAGGATCATCCACACTCTACTGCATAATAGACAAGTGTGGGATGCACGCCAACAACAACAAGATAAGAGTATCTAGGATTATTTTGACCTTCATTGGAGAAGTTGATCCAATAATTATTACTCTAAATATAAAATGAGGTAGCTGGCTAGCCCAAAAATATTCCATGAAAAGATATTTTTTTTTTTTCTTTTTTGCAGGAATAAATTTCTTTTAAGTCCACTTTTATCATATTTTATGTTGCAGCTGCTAGCTCAGAGATATGTCACGACAACATTCCTCATTTGTCTCTTGTTTATTTATGTAACTTTGTTTCATGCAAATATAATTAATATGTAGTCCCCACCTCAGTCGTCAAAAGCTTGATGACCATAAGAACATTATCCTCCAACCCTCTACCTAGCTAGCAATAATATGATAGCTATAGACCTAAGTATAGTCTTTTATGGAATCATTGTATCCCTTACTCAAGAGTGTGAATGTGCGAATGACATAGGCCAATTTATATTGAAATTCATCTGGTTCTTGTACCAACTAGACTTTGAAGAGAGCACACTTGTTCAATACAAGATTTGACAAAAAGTTTTCACATGCTATCTTAGATTTTATAGCAACTATTAAATTATATAAAACCAATTCTGATATTGATAATTAACTTGAATCAACTCTGCTAACAACACACTTAATCAGCTATTTATTAGTTAATTTCATGCACATACAAAATATAAGTTACCTTAGAACAAAATGGAACGATTAGATCAATAAGTAAACGAACTTCAAATCACTTGATTTTTTATATATGTATATCTTAGAATATGAAGATGATAATGTGCGGTCGAATCTTGAAAATTCACTTGGAAAATACGATTTTTAAGTGCGACAGGAGGGAGTTACCTCCTGCGTCAGCTGATTTACATTTCTCTATAAGAGTTTATAGGATATACTTTGTTATATTCAGTGTGTGGGCATGGTTATCCTTTATCAGTTGAAAATGCACCAGGATTACTCAAAATTCTAGAGAGAGATTAGAAGACTTTGTAATTTCTTTTTGTCTGCCATGTAACTTTTATCTTCTTTTATGGAAGAAAACTAAAGGCATGTCATATGTATATATGTATAGACAATGACTCTTTTTATATAACCAACTCCTTTATAAATATAATCATAACCAGTGCAGATGAAAACTACTCTTATTCATTCACATGACTATTTATTTATTTCATTATTTTATATATTATCTTTATGTGAAGTAAAATATAATGGGTCACATAAGTGAAAATACCTTACATCAAATTCTATAATAATATATGTAAATGTATTTTGATGAGTTTAATATAAAATTTTAATAGAGCGGATTTTTTTTTTTCCAACCATGACCCATAGTTTAAAAGAGCTTTCTACAATTTATCTTTTAATTATAATTCTTTTTATTTCTTTTTCCAGTAAAGTTAATACAGATATATTCTTCATTGTCTCTTGCTTGCAAGTGTCCTTATCTGAGCTTTGTCACCGAGGGAATTAAGGGAGCTGTGCCCTAGGGTACCCACTATCATGAAGTCCTCTTCTAGGGGTTGGTCCCCAAATATTTATAGCCGGGTTTAGTTTATGTGTGCGAGTGAACACATATTATAAGAGGACCAATTATGTGTTGACACGTAGGATTGACATTCTTATAATATTATAAGATATTTAAAGATTTTAAAATTTTGTCTCTTTGACACTCAATATCCTATCCACGTGTAAACATGAGACTAGCCGTCTTATAATATGTGTGTGACTCACACACATGAATCAAATCATTATGTTCCGCACTTTTCTCCCTCACACCTAGCAATCAGTAACGAAGATCATCTTCATCTGGACATAGATTTCAAAACGACGCAGCTTGTCGGGACACGTCACTTGGACAATTTCTCATGCGTGTCCAAAGGAAAGGACCAAAGATTGTTGAATTTTTGGAGCATAATGAAACGAGAATTTATTCGAGCATTAATGGCTATTCCTTCTTTAATAGTAGTGCAGTGTCTGCGTTCTCAAATGGACGACTTTATAGTTATCCTCACGTGAAGGAAATTTATCCATATTTGTTTGTTGGACATTTTCATTTCTTGGACTTCGACTTTTATATTCAAGATTTGCATCATCCATTGATACTGTGTGAATCCCTAGAAACATACAAACATCGTTCTGTATAGATAGATGGATCCATTGATCAAATTAAATTGATATGATTTTGACGGTACGTGAACATGGGAGACCATTTTCTTGGATAGAGAGAGAGAACTTTTCATCATGACATTATGTTAATGGTCGGCAATGGCCATATAACTATAAATGATTGTATGTAATACAAGAGATAAAATTCTTTTGAGAGCTATTATACATAAGAAGATTTGCTGCTTAGCGTTATCTTTGCCAATTGTTCTCTTCATAGGGGAAACTTGATTTTAGAGGGAATTGATTTGAATTGTTATTAGACTCACAAAGGTGAGAATATATACACAAATAGACTCACAATTATTTCCTATATTGGTCGAAATAATGAGTTGGTTAATTTAACAGTGTGCAATATTTGAAATTTAACAAAAATTGGTGTGTAAGGTTTTTTTTTTAAGCGTTTAGATCACAATGAAGGTGATTAGGGACGAGGAATATGTGCATGCATGCATTACATATTATATGTATTGTGTTCGTGAGTTATATGTGTATAAATGCAATGAAATGAAAAATATTCTATCATGAATTTAATGAGATAATAAGATAAAGAAACAATTATCTTGATATATAGTGAGCTTCGATGTGCAAAGTATTCAGATTAAGTTGGGTAATTTATATCCAATGAAATACGAAATGTTATCACAAGAGAATAATAAAATGAGTAGCAAAGTAATATATATTGCTTGAATAACTATTATGTTGCTTTGTTTTTATTGTATCATCGAGCTTATTTTTATTATGTGTAATTCATGTTTTTGCTTGTTACAAGTTGTAAAACTCATGTTTCATATTATTATATGTATATCACTGCTTGAACTCCTTGCATGAGTTTACTCACTTAACTGTCGAGCTTACCCTTTAAATTAACAATATTTTTAGGTAAAAGAAAAGGGAAAATGATGGGCATAAAACTTTTTGGGCGTTCCTTTAAAAACTACACGTAGAATAATAGTTTCATACTTGTACATGAGCACCAAACTTGATATGATGTTATGTAATATGAGTAAGATTTGTAAGCCAAATAATTTGATCTTTGTATATGTATGGAGGTGTGTGTGGTCGTAGATATTATATGAGTTGATGTTGAAAATGGTTATTATGTTTGGATTGATTATGCCGAGAGGAGGTACTTTCGAGCATATATATATTGTGTCTGTTGATAGCCGAGAGTGTGATATAGAGGATGTGATAAGTATGTCGTTTTTGGCTGAACTTGTATATTATTATGTATCACATTGTAGTAATTACAGAACAGTTTATCTCAAAATTTAGAAGAAAATCGTATATTATTATGTGGATTGAAAATTATAGAAATTGAGACTGTTACATAGTGGACGCTCACATTGGATTTTATAAATAATGAAATAATACATACTATTTTTAACTTTTTGTATATAATATCTTAATTTTACATAATTTTTACTAGGACAAAGTCATTTTTGAACTCTACTTCAAGTGGTAACTTATAAATCTAAGTTATTGGATGTCACAAGTACAATACCTGATGAGTGCAACATTATTACTTTTACTTTTTTTCTCTTTCACTATATTATATTTATGCTCACACTGTAAATTCTTATTACATATATGTTCACACTCAAAAAATTGCTGCCATGATTGTAATCATTCATGCATGCAAAGTCAGCGACTATTCCCCTAATTTAGGGTCCTTTCAGGACTTATTCCGACCCGTTAACTTGTTTATCATCTAGCTCTAGCTCATGGCCAAACTATCATCATAACTCTAGCTCATGGCCAAGTTACGTCATTTTTCAAGCTCTCTACAACTTCCAAGAGTCAAATTTGTCATCACCATTGCCGTTGCTAGGGTCATTGGGACCATTTCAAAGAGTACGGGGCAAGTGCCCTCATGAATCACGCTAAGTAAAGAAGAGGCATGAATTTAAACTTTTCATGTAACGCAGATAAATATTAAAGAAACATTAATTAGTTATTTATTTACTCTACTTCAATTACCAATGATATTTTCTCGTTAAATCTACTTTCTAATATTTTTTTTCCCCAAACGTTACATTTTTAGTTACATGTACTTAATTATTTGTATTCTCAAAATACTTCTCTTTCTCCGTAACTATTCTTAAAAGAGAAAAAAATAATTTTGTAATTTATAAGCATGCATGACCTTTTCTACACAGTTTTAAAAGTTTTAGAGCTATTTATGTAGTGAAGGTACAGTTAATTATATCATGTGCAAGTTTAGATAATCCTGTTGGGATTTGAGTCGAACAAATAGTCTCACGTCAGTTAGACGTAGGGATAGTCTTGGGTATATAAGAATTTGGGCAACTCTACGCTAGTCTTTTGGGATGGTGCCCCAAATCCAACAAGTGGTATTGGAGCCATGCCCCGAAAACTTGCAATTCTTATTTATAAAGTTTCACTAACCTTCGTATTAGAACTTGTCATAGCAAAAACTTTTATTCAATACTCATGGGAGAAAGATTTAGCGTACCGACAGTCATGTATGAATTCCTTTTACTCTAAGATTTAATACATGCTCTTCACGAATATCACCAATTTGAAAGTTTACAATGTTTAATTTCTGAAATTTTAGGAAAATTGTAGAGACCATATGCAAGCAAACTCATACTTTTTATACAAGATAAGGTAAAAGATTTTGCACGCACTTCAGAAGTTTTGCAATGCAAAATATACATACGAGTGTCTACAATGGGCCAGAGAGAGAGAGAACGAGGGAAGACGCCCTTGTGATCAGTAATCATGCAATCTTGTCATCAGGGCCACGTGGCAAATGTTGGTACTTGCAATGTTACAGTGCTCCCACTCTCGAGCTTTCTCGCCCACAAGTGAAGAATTTTCTAGGAAAGAGATGCGGACAACTCAGGCCCAGAGACTCAGACCCAAGAAGATAAGGCTTGGCCGGAGGTTAGGTGGGCGCAGCCCGTACTTTTTCCCCGTCCTGTACCGGAGAACACGCATCGTACAGAAATAAATGGCAAAGTTAATGGGCCAGAGGCATCATGCACGTGTCTAACGTGTCATTTACCTTTTCTTTTGCTATTATTTTATTTGTCAAAGACTCCATCTTCTTTCTTTTGTATTTATTATTTATTATTTCAATTTTCGTTTTTTTCTCACTTTTCAATGAATGGACGAGGACTTAGTTGTGATTTCAAGGGGATGTTTGGATAGGAGTGGAAGTGAGGAGGTGATAAAATAGTAACAGTTCTCTTTAGAACTTAAGAATTAGTTAATAAGTTTTTCAGTGTTTAAATGTTATTGAGAAGTGTGGTTTGAAAAATATTATGTATTTTTTTGATATTTTGATGATAATGTGAAAATGAAAAAGTTGATCACAAAGTTGATCAGAAAATAATATTAAAAAAAATTAATTAAGAAAATAAAAATTAGACTGTAATTAGAATGCAAGTGAGACTTATATGATCACAGAATTAACTGTTTAGACTATAGTTATAATGCAAGTGGGACTTATATGATCACAAAATTAACTGTTTTGAGACACAACTTATTACAAATGAGATTTACATGACCATAAAATTAACTGTTTTGAATTATAATTTATTACAAATGAGATTTACATAACCAAAAAATTAACTATAGCACCTGAAAGTGCGAAAATTATTATGTAAAAGAAAAACATAAAATTAAAAAATTCTCATTTTCATTTTCCTGTATTTGGATAGATAGGACTCATTTCTTATTTCCTCCCACTTGCATCCGCACAGCCCCTAAATGAACTGTTCCCAACTCCACAAAAGAAAAGAAAAGAATAAAACATCAGATCATCCAAGACACAAGATATGCGTGCATGAATATCTCTAAAAAAAAAAATGGCCATTTGGTTAGTGAGTTTTTACATGTTTTCCGTGTTTTCGCAGCCCTAGCTTGTGTAGGCTTTAGACTTTATTTACAGGAAGTGAGATAGCCCCTTTGAGCGAAAGACTATCCGGTTCGTCACACACTGTGAGCTGTTCAACACAACTGATAGATGATTCGATGGGATGAGGGAAAAAAACATATTTTTAGTGGTTCACAAAATGCGTTTTTTTTCTTTTTTCTATCATGACGTCCATCAGCTGTGGTGGACGACTCATAGCATGGAAAAAGACCATTCTGATCCTTCGCGCAGAAGAACTAACCTTCTCTCTCATTTACATGCTCTAAGGTGATTTTCATACACTGAAAAGTTAATCTACAGTGTAAGGTATTCGCTTATTATTTTCATCGAGTAACAATTTTAGCTCGAAAATTCCCTTTTCCACGGCTCGTGGAGCGGTTTGAAACCACGACTTCAATTTTATGAGACAAAATAGCGTTCTGCAGCTCAAGTCATGTTCAGCTGGCTGAAATGAAAAGAACATTTTAAATACAGAAGATGAGTATAGCATACATGATAATACGTAGAGAAAATGATTATAATAGGTTAGAATGTATAATAAACTTGTAAAAGAGATGGCAATTTCTCTACGTATTATCATTACGCTGACTCCTCTAATTATTCCCTTGTTGGCTTATTTGGTTTTATTATCCTAATGGACTTAAAAGAGTGCATCCCTGCCAAACTACGCACCATTATATTCAACCCAAAGCAACAAAAATTAATCAACACCTAATTAACAAATAGAACATAACACGCAGGGACCCACAAGTTATCAGCTCCCGTACCCACAAACCTCATCCTACTGCCACGTCGCAACACTCCCATTCATGGGCCCCAACCGGGTCTGCACCGTGACACCAGACTGGGAGCACCGCTCGGTCCGCTCCTGCAACTCAAGCATCGATAATACAGGGCACCCAAATCTTCCGCCCGAGTCAAAACGTACAAACGCAGCGGGCCCACAACATGATTCTGCCGAATCGCTGGCCCCCACCTTATTCTGACCACAGTGGTCATCATTACATACGCCGCACAAAAGCCATATGCGGACACAGTGCGACCCCCCCTCCCCTATGCATTGCACTCAAAACCGTGACACTGGTCTCAGAGCATCCTAAAACTGTTGCAGGCTCTGATTTCGCTACAGCAGTGCTGACCTCAGTTTCCCAATTAAACCGAGAAATGAACCACGGGTCAGACGCACGCATCTCAGAAATCCATACTCATTTTGCAGGAAAAAAAAGGAAATAAGAAAACAGATTCGTGTTCTATCTCTTTGGATATACCAAAACAAACACCAGGCCCGTTACATTAACTTTCTGAAAATTCTAAATTTACAAACTCGAACACGAAACCTTTCTATTACTTTTTATACACACAACCCCTTCATTTTTTTTCCCATCATTTTTTCACATATTTATAAAAGAAGAAAAAAAGCAAACCATATTTATAAAAGAGAAGAAAAAAGCAAAACCGGGTGACTTGGAAATGAAATTAAACGAGAGTAGCACACTGAGAGGTCACTGGGTCCCACATCGCCGGCAGTAGGTACTTCCGTCCATTCAAACCCTTGGCATTGTAGCTGGCCCCGGTTGTGGGATCCACGAGGACCTCACCCGGGTAGCCCGGGTACGACCCGGACCCGAACATGCCTGTGCACGCGCTCACCGCCTCCAGCGGCGCCGCCACGGGCCCCTGGAAGTAGCCGTTGCCGAACGGGTTGGTCACGGTTCCCGCCAAAACCGTGGCCAGGTTGATGATCATGCCGTCGACCCCGACATCGCCATTAGGCGCCACCAGCGGCGGTGTCTGCGGTCCGTACACGGGCTGGTGGAATGGCCACGCGCACTGCCCGGGGCACTGCGTGGCGGCGTTGCCGACCCAGAGGTAGGCGAAGCGGGAGCGGCCGCGGCGGCCGGCGGGGGCGGAGCGGTGGAAGCCGCAGCTGTTCATGCAGAATCCAGAGACGGCGACGTCGGGGGCGGTGAGGACGGCGGTGACAGCGTTGCGGTGAGGCCCGCGGGAGGCGAGGGCGAGGAGGTCGGCGGAGGTGAGGGACTTGCCGAGGGAATAGGACTCGTCGACGAGCTGGCTGCCGAGGGAGAGGCGGCTGGGGCCCGCGGCTGAGTATTTGGCAGTGGTGGCCCACCACGTTGCCACGGAGGGGGCGGGGAGAGGGGAGGAGAGGGAGCGGACGAAATCGGCGATTATGGCGCGTTGAGACGGAGAGATTGTGCCGTAGTAGAAGAGGTTAAGACTGTAATTTCCTTCAAGAGAGGGCCTTTATGGTATTTGAGGACAGTTAAAGGCTGCTGGACCAGGATAAGCTTGCGGGTAGGGGCGACGCCGTGGGAGGCCTCGGAGCAGAGGAACAGGAGGAGGAGGAGGAAGCAGAGGCGGACAGGAGGGGGCATGATTTTGAAGGGTGAAAAAACTGGGTGTAAAAACTTTTAGTGAAGATTAGACTTTCAGACTGAGGGATACCAAAGAGGGGCGCTGGGGCTATATAAAAGGGTGAGAGGCGTGGTGGGCACGTCTGGGTATGCCACGTGGCAGAAGACCGGTCCGATACATGAGTTCGTGCCAGGCTGGCTGTAGGTAAAAGAATGGGGGAGGTGCCTCAGGATTAGGGACTCGGGGTTTGAATCTCGATCACTGTAGGGTCTGACGTAATTAAGCATTATGCCCATCATTAAATAAAATTGCTTTTCTTTTAATAAATTGATTAATTTAGGTTTTTTTGGGTTGATAGCTCTGTAATCCCCAATTGTTAGTGTAGAGCTCAGAGCTTTTGAGAAAGTGGATTCTTGAGCATGATCTGCTGGCTTCAAGTTAATTTATAGATGCACGATAATTGCATGTTTAATTAATCATATAAAGTCTAGGTTAAGATACTAATGAAAGAGATAAGTGTGAACCATTTATTTTAGGCTGATGAATCTCTTGAAGACCAAGCTTAAGTCTATAGTGTAGAGCTGGGGATAAGTCGTGGAAATTTCCACGTTTCAGTCTCATTATAAACTTTGTTTCAAAAATTATATTCGTGCTTTGTTGATAATATGATTGCAATTTTCTAATGCAGCGGCGAAGTCGGGATTTTGCTCTCAAGGGGCACAATTTTATACTAATTTTTTGTCGCTCTCTCTCTTGATAAAACAACCAAAGCAGTGGTAGGTGTGACGTAATAAGATGATAAGAGAATGTAATATTAAATAATTAAATTATTTAAAATATAAATTGTAAGTCTTAATATATGTTTTATTGAATGATCGTAAATATTGAATTGATAAATTATTCTTTAATTAAATTCTATTAAAATCTATTTAGAAAAAGTTATTTATAATATTTTTAAATTAAAGATTCATGATTCTAGTTCTAAATTAATAGCAATATTACAATTTTTAATATAAAAATTCTAATTACATTCCATATGAGTTTTCTTTACTCTTTAAAAAGAGTGTAATCTACATTTGTAGTATTATAATCATTAAATTTTCTAACTATTTTATTTTTAAATATTATATTTTTCAAGCTATGTTTTTTTCACCCTTTTAGTTAGCCTTATATGATTGAAAAATAAGGAGAAACATCAAAACAGAAAAAGAAAATTTTATTTGAATATTTCTTTTCTTTTAGTTAGCCTTATATGATAGAAAAATAAAGAGGAACATCAAATAAGAAAAAGGAATATTTTTTTTTTGAATATTTTCTTTTCTTTTAGTTGGCCTTATATGATAGAAATATAAGAAGGATAAAAAAAAAAAAAGAAAATTTTTGAATGGAATATTGGATTCAAAGCATGACTGTAGGCATGATAAAAAAAAAAAAAACGTTGACCAGACTGCACTTCCACTTTTGGTATTCTTGCACTATATTTGTTTTTTTTTTTTATTGAACTAAAAAGAGGTAAATATATCATTTTTTTCTAGTAAAGATATTTATAAGTGAATACTAGTGTGAGAATATTTTGTCATTATATTTTTTTTCAAATTAAATTCTAAATCTGAAAAATGAGACTCCGTTCTACTGGTACCTTCGCGAATCTTCGTCACAAGCCGCGGGCTGATGTCTCGAGATACATTCTACGGGGAACTGACAAATTTTACCATTAAGCAATTGCATTTGGACGACTAATTCCCTCAGTTCAATTATCTTTAAGCACCTCAATCAATTGACAATAGTAATTGCTTCATGTGAGCGTGGCTTTTTCTCAGAAAACGTGGAGGAAATTGGTTGCTCCAATCTGATGACGTGACAGTCGAAGGGGACAAGAGGTGGCAGGATCGAACCCCGAGGATGGGAAATGGGGCAGGAGAGCACTGCCACTGTCCTTTGCTCTGCTGCCCGATGACGTGAGAAGCAAGCTTAAGGGAAAAACAGTTACTCACAAATTTGCCAAAGCAGTCCCACAACAAAACGGAAATTGCGGAGTTTTCCTCCGCCCCGTTTAAAATTGGGGTGGATGCGGCGAGTGTCAGAGCTCCAGAGACGCGCCTGCAACAACTCCATCGCTGCCGCCCCCCGCCCCCCCCCCCCCACCCCCCCCACGCCAATAATTGCTTTGTGTTGTTTCTTCTTCAGAGATTTTCGCTACTGTCTTTTAAGTCAAATGGTAATTTAAAAAAAAAAAAATTCAGTTTTCTAATTTTATCCGTCGTAGTCAATTTTTTTAAAATATCAATTACATATTATGCCTACAAACCAAGTGCTGAAGCGTTTTTCAGCTGCGCATGACATATTTACATTGCAGTGATCGCTTCAAAAGAAAAAAAAAAAGACTGTTACTAAAATACGGGCAGCTAGCGTATAAAGAGGACTGCCATCATCATCACATTCCTCAAAAAGGACAATATTTCTAAGAACAGCGGTTATGATCTCAACCCTCACAATAATAACCTATTTATGAGGTGAAATCATGATTGCAGTGCTCTTTATAAATAGAAATAATAATAAAATTTATTAATGCAAAGAAGAAAGAAAAATTTCGCTACAACCACCTACTTTATTTCATAATTAGAAAAAAACTCAGCTTCATAATTTTCTTCGCTACAGTCTCATCCACGTCAGCATAAATTGATTACTCTGAACCAATCTTTCTTTATATATTTTCATTTTCGCTTTTATCCTTTCTCGTCGCCTTCAGCATTGCTCTCCTCTCATCACTGATCCTGACGCAGAGTAATTCACAAACTAAGTCTAATTTCTATAGCTGGTGTTGTTACTAATTGTCTTAATATATTATGTTATGTTTTTAGAGATGATCAAGTTTTTAAACTAGATTAGACTCAATTAGTAATACATCAAAGATTTAAACACGTCATAACAAATGATATCAAAGCTCAAGTTTCGAATCATAAGAAAATAATCCAATGTAAGTCTCAGCATATGTTGACATCAACATCATAAACACAAATAATGAAGATGGTTGTTTATGTAATACTTACTTGAGATGTCTTATCAAATGTAATCTTTGTGGGTAATAAATTGTATGGAGGAAAATGAGAATTGTAGTGATGGGGACTGTGTGGATCATGTATCCATGTATTTTATATGAAAAACGCAACTATGATATATGTAAAAATGATTTAATGTGTAATGTTTAAAATGGTGACTCATATAATACTTATACTGTGATGTTGCTGGCGATTGTACCGATCGTAAACTCGTGTAATTTCTGTGGACTCGTCGCACAAAAGATAAAGATTTGCTAAAACATCATTTGTGATTGAAAATGTATGACAACAAAAGCTGAATGCAAACTAGACAACGTAATTAAAGAGTTGGATGTAAACTTATCAATTTAATGTTAGATCTAAATTTATTCTATGCAAGATCTACACATATACTGTAAGTCTCTTTATCATGATCAAAGGGAAGGAGGGTTCTAGTCATACCTGATTCCATCACGAAGAGGTTGCCGAAGGTTGCACGAAGAGGTTGCCGAAGTTGAGGGAGAGGATTCTTCTCTCCAGCCACCAAGTTCTCTTCTTTATTTTTAGAGGAGATGAGAGGCCTCTAAGAGAGATAGTTATTCTTGTTGGTGGAGAGAGGGAACCCTACTCTACTCATGTTATATATAGCATCAAGAAACCCTAGTTCAACTCATCATAGATCTAGGCCCTTGATTTATAACACGAGTTCCACACGTGTGATGAGTCCCACATTCTAATTTAAATACACTCATGGCTAAGTGTAATTGAAAACGTGTCTAGACCCAAACCATTTAGGTTTGATCAATTCTTTATTGGGTCAAACAACATAAGTCAAGTGGGCGGGTGCAAATATCCAATTGACTTGATTAGGCCCAAAATAAATTAGACTTTAAAACTAATAAGTCTAACATTTAACGCTTTGAAAAAGATTTGGTCTCGATTCATATCATGTTCTTGTTGATTACTGCTAGTTGAATCATCGTATATGTGTTGAATCACGACCATTCTAATGTTTTGCATTGGATTCATTTTTTTTTATTATTTAAAAAAAAAAGCATAATGAAAAAAGTTGCGATTTGAAGAAGAAAGAAAATTTTACTCCCACCGACTACAAAAAGTAAATGTCAGCTCAGAACTCTCTTGTTTTTCTTTCACATGGTCTATCATCCAATCTAGTACTAAACTAAATTTCTTCCGAATGAATCTTATCTAAATATACTTTCTCCTGCATTAAATTTTATCTAACTGTTTTCTAATAAATTATTTTAAATATTAATTTTTATTAATAAGCACTTAAAATTTTAAAACTACGAGACATGATAAACCTTTTAGAAATCCTTTCGTTAAAAATGCTTTTGGACTAATCTTTTTCTAAAAAGAAAAGACTACAAGCACAAGCAATATGATATGAGTGTTACCAACAGGCTAACCTGTCTGTTCTTGGTTCTCCTTGTATTTAATAATTAAGAATCTATTGCAGATTGATATGCAACAATTAAAGTTCGTGAAAATCTGGATTCGTACAATCTCTGGTTGCTTATTAGTAGTAAAAGAACCATATCTTCCATTAATATGTTATCATCAAATTAATATCCGGGCACGTTGCAATTTCTGATTTTCTTGACTATTTGCCATTGTGTTCTTGTTCTTTTGAAATATTCTCTTCTTTGTTTAGAACCAAAATCTATTATTATATGAATAATTATTAATCTAAATAAAACTAACAGCTGGATCTATTTTTGAATTAGGCTACTGATTTTCACGAGCAGAGAGACCTGAACCCAAAAAAAAACTTATTATAATAATTAAAGTAAAAGTCCAGAAATTGCTTCTTTTTTTTTTTTTGAACAAAAAAACGTAGCTACCTCAGTGGCATGAGTGATGAGGCTTAGCATAAATTTCTCTTAACGATGAAGCAAAGACATACTTAATTTGATCTTATTATGTGATTAGTGTTTCTAATCAAAACCAATGTAATTTGTAAACAACTGATCCCCAAACACAAGAACATCATGTCCAATGCTGGAAAAAGCAACTTGAAAAAAAGGCAAAGAAATGGTTAAAATCAAACATAAAATAAAAAAATAAAAAAGGGGGCGCATGGAGTATCCCCGTTGCACTTTATTCCCACGTTTTCTTTTAACTTTTATTTTGTTTTAGGAATTTAAGAAACCAACCTCTTTGTTGTCAGTCATTATTAATTAAAAGCTAATTAAATCATTCCTCATCTTCTCAAATTTTGACTCAATTGTTCCTTTTTCCCTTCGACTTTGAAAATGTCAATCTCATTCTAGTATGAGCACTGCTGGTCAAACCAGCAGCCCGTAAACTAATTATTTTCTTCATAAATATATTTTACTTATTTTATGAAATCAAATCTAACTCAAGATTATGACCCGTTGGTTCAACCCCATGAATTATTGACATACACATGTATCACAAAGCATTGAGTTAGATTTGTGATAAATACTCAAGTGAGAAAGTATTATTTATTCTGTAATAATCATCGTCTATTCTACTCTAATCATGAGTAAACAAATCAACAAAAAAAGAATAATTAGTCTGTAAATCAGTAAATAATAAGAACAGAAAAAATGAATTAGAGCGGAGATTTTTTCTCATTGATATTATTTTTACGTCTTTTCTTAGAATGATCGTAAACGACGAGAGCACATTGTGAAAAAAAGTTACAGGCATTCTAAAAAATTACACACATTCAAAGTGGTAATTCTAGAATTTTTGGCATGCACTTCTTATACACATCAATTAGAAAGAGATGGATATGCTATAAAGGAAGCAAAGACTTCCATCAAAGGGGAGGGAATTTACCTTTTAATGAAACATAACGTACATAAATCTTTTTGTTAGGTTATTGTCTATCAAATCTGCAAGGAGATTAAGTTCACACGCAGCCTCATGGGCCCCCCAAGTGCTGTTGATTGGGGCCCAGAATCTATAACATCTGTCGTTGATAGATTAAGCTTTAGGTTAGTAGCCTTGAGAGCGAGTCAGAAAGCTGGTCAAAAAGTGGGTGCGATGCCTCAAATGAGGACCCAGAGACACGTGCGGGGAAGTCTCCCGCGGGGGGGGAGGGGGTTGGGGGGTTGGGGGGGGGGGGGGGGGGGGGGGGGCGATCGGCCGACAGCGAGTACGGCAAAATAGGCCGTGGCGGCCAACATGACATGCACGTGTGGCCCCACTTGCACATCTCAAGGGTTAGCGATAAGCATAGGCCTCAAAGCTCAGGGTCAAAGAGGAAGAGCTCGAGCCACGTGTGCATGAGTGATACCTGGCTTTACTTTCGAGCGGGGCCCAGCACTGGGGTCAGCGCAATGAATACATGAGTTTTTTTTCTTTCTTTTTAAAACTCCAAAAAAAAAAAAAAAAAAAAAAAAACCCAAAATTTTTTTGTTGGAACCGTCCATTAGTTTTCTTCCCACGGATCTCATTATGAATGCTACTAAAATTTATTAGAAGCTTGATCAAAATCTAGATTAATTGAGCTAGACTCATACAGATTTAATTAGCAAAACTTGAACTAATTTGAAGCCTTCTGCTCGACAAATACAGAGATTGAATCTGGATCCTTCTCTTTTGTTTGAAGAGTGTTACCAATAATTTAAGCCCGAGCAGGAGCTATATGATCTAAACTCTAACAAGTGAGTTTAGTGAGAGTC